>JAWLIA010000020.1:0-14104 GCA_034782015.1 Desmognathus tilleyi
AAAAATCACTACTTCAATGACTCCGAAAGGACGAGGAAGCCAAACTCTGATGCGTCGCTGCACACAGAAGACCAGGCGCTCCTCCTTTATTCCGTCTTCCTCAGTAGAAACCCCTCTGCAGTTCCACAACGTGTGGACACTCAGAGGTAAAATTAAGGAGAAGAGAGGCATGAGCCAGGCTTGCGTTCTTTATACCCCCAGCTTTGGCTGGCATGGCCAAAGCAGGGTCAAACCAAGATTCTTCTCATCTCATGGGGTGTAACCCCGAGATGGAAGATTCCAACCCTGGCAGGCAAGTTGTCTGCCTGCAGAGCCCAGGAAAAACTAGTTTGGGGCAACCCAAGCCTGGCTTCCCTCAAACAAATAAATCTGCACACCTTTTCGCCGGCATGGACAAAAGGGGAGGAGGGGAGCTACATTCCAGTGTCCTGGGGGCCTGGAGGAGCTTTCACTGAGGAAGAGGGAGGGGGTGACACTACAAAGACATCCCTCTAAACTTCCCTCTGGGTCAGGACCCACGTCTGGACAGAGGCAAACCCCTGGGGGTGGCTGATACTTGATCCCAGCCCTGGGAGACAAGATCAACACCCCCAGACTCCATTTTAGAGTGTGGAGCCAACTTTCGAACCAAGCCACGTGGCGGTTCAAAGTAAAGGGGACACACTCAGAATGGAGCACAAACACGGAATCGAGCGTTGGATCCGAGCTAACCCACTCAGGGGAGCCGAGCGCACTTTTCCGTGAAACCGCAGTTAAAACATAACCGCGTTATGAATTAACTGTGATATTTAATAGAATAAACTAATTTTAGGTGCTCGCGGTTACACGGTAGCCTCGAACGCCTAAAACTCCCATTGAATAACAATGGAGAATAGGAGCCTCGAACAACGCGGTTAGAGGCTCCCATGTTAAACATAGGAAAATGCATTTGCTTGTTTAAACATGGTCAAAATCACACTCTCTCGAGCATTTTACACATGGTTAGGGGAAAAATGCTAACACACACCCCGAGCTATTCCTAGCCAGGAAGGGTCGTGCAAGGGATGGGAGTGTAGGAGGGGGCCCCGTAAGTCCACTAGCTGAACCTAGGGCAAGAATTTCCAGGTTCCTTAGGACACAAAGGGACCCTCCCCACCTTTCCATGCTGGCCAAGGGTCGCATGCGACCCCTGCAGCGACTAGGGACACCCAAGGGAGCACCCTAACCCCTATGCTACACACACACACACACGACCAACCTAGGGGTCCATTTAGATCCTAGCTGGCGGGAAAAAAAAAAAAGCACATACACACCAGATGACTGTCTTCACAGACTGCATTTAGTGTGCAGTCAAGAAAAGTCCATGGACACGCAAACCTGAGTCTGATATTAGTCAAGTATTGGCAGAAATCATTATGTGCATTAAATGTATCTGTGTTATTTTTGGTGCTAAAAGGCTGCCAAACAATAGAACTCGCGATAAAGAGAGAATGGATAGGAAAGTCTGATAAGGAGTACGTTGTGGGAAGCGAGACAACAGTGTCAGGGAGCAAACAGGGTTCCAGATGAGATTTGAAGTAGTTTACTTCTTACTTTTGGAAGTTGGGGGGGAAAAAAAATATTTTACGGAGTAAAAAATAAATCTTCGTTCCCGATAGAGGGATTTTCGAGCGAGAATGAATATATTTTTATGTTGCTGCAAACCAACATTTCTTTGCAATTTGTAATTCAAATAATTTATTTCTCCAACTTTTTGTTCAAATGGTAAAAACAGTAGATCTCCAACTTGTGGCATTGAACTTATACTGATGCAAACTGATATATGCCATTAAGTGTGCATACCATTACACCACTGCCAATAACTGTTATTGTCGACATTGTGATAGAATGTGTATGGGGTCGGCATAATGAAGAGTGTTGTTTAGGGGTCTAACCCTCACCCTCAAGTCGGGAAGCAGGGTATGGCCCCCACAGTTCTTCCTCCAAATGCATGAAAGAATGGATGAGTGAAGATGGGAGCAGACCTCAGCATAACAGTAATTTTCCTTTTTTGTTGGGGGTACTTTTACCTCTATTTTTCATTGTTGGTGGTATTTGCCTGATTGTTAAGAGTATAAAGGACTGTTGTGCCACTTCTCTGTGGGCCAGGGAGCATGTCAAGATCAGATGAAACATGAAAAGAAATCTCTCTTTTCACTGAGTTGGGGGCTGATGAGGGGCACAGTAGAAAGGAGGTCTGTCAGAGTTAAACGAACAGTCAAGTGCCATAACTACCACAACCTTTTTAGGCATCATAAAGTTCTCAATTGGTACTTTCAATTAAATTTTTTCTTACAGCGAAATATTTTTAAATTGTTCAGATATTGTACTTTGAAAAAAAGAGCTATGTATAATTTGCAGACTCTTCAGGAACACCCCTCAGCTCTGCAGATTTTGGGCCCGATTTACAAAGCAGTTTTGTTTGAGTATACGTTTGTTTTCCATTGACTCCAATGGGAAGCAAGAAACTTATACTCAAACGTGACTGCGTTTGAGTATATATACAATATATACAATATGTTCAAGCATTTTAGGTTAAAAGCCATTGCTGGGACGAGGAGAAGCAGGAGGGTCCTACCTAAGCTTGGAGGATAGGAAATGAACTTTAACCATTCGTTTCAAAGCCAGAAAGAAGGGTGCCAGTCGACTTTTGGCGGGCAGGTCATTCCACCATCTCGGGCTTCTTTTTTTCCGGTTTGGTGGAACCACCACCCTGCCTTGACACTGCCATTTACAGGTGTTCCAACAGCGCACCCAGGCAAATCGGAATTGTGAGTAAATGGGGCCAGTCTGATGGAGAGCCTTCCACATTATACATAGTCCTTTCAACTGGACCTGATCTTCAACCTGTAGCCAGCCCAGAGCCCACATGGCCTCAGAAACAGGGTCCCTCCAACCCGGTCCCATGACTGCCTGAACTGTAGAATCACTCCAGGATAACATGTAGGCCTGGCGTCGGGTGGCCCAATGGTGTGCGGCCAACGGGCAGAATAGGGGAGAGGCGGTTCAGATGGAAGTGGGGCGACCGGACCATTGCCGCTGCCATGAAACAGGACACCAAGACTGCACGCAACTTCCACCACTGGAGGCAAAATCCCGTACGAGGCCGGCCATGGCATGGGCGGTGTCCGGAAGGGCAAAGCCAGTTCCTCGCCATCCAGCCCCTAACCCTCTTCAGACATTACACCAGACCGGCAGCATCAGGGGCATCCGGGGAGAGGTCTAGTACAAGCTCTGTGTCATCGGCATATATCTGACACCCCAGACCTGCCTCATGCAAAATATGTGCGAAAGGTTGCACTAGTTGTTAACTAGACAGGGGGACAGGGCCGACACCTGAGGCACGCTGCAACGCGATGGCCTAGGAGTTGCCCACTGTTCCCCCATGCAAACCTAGTGTAGACTGCTTTAAAACAAGCGGCACAATTCCAGGACGATGCAGCTCAACCCAGCCACCCTCTCCAACCGCTGGAGGGGGACGAGGTTGGCCACGGTGTCAAGTGCAGCTGGCAGGTCCAATAGCACCAAAGAGGTGGGATTGGTCTGGCAGCTCCAAGAGCCTCTCCCTAATATCTACCAAGGTGGATTCCATGCCCCTATTGGGGTGAAAGCCTGATTGGAGATTGTGCAGAATCCCACCACGTGCGCAGTGGTCCTGGACTTGGGTGGTATGAATTTCTCTGAGATTTTGGCTAGAGTGGGTGCCTGATTAACGGGCCGGTAGTTCTTCGGATCGGTCCGAAGATGGTTTATTTAGCAGGGGCGTGACTAGACCATGTTTCCACTGATCAGGGATTTGGCCGCTCTCTAAGCTGAAATTGACCACTTCCCGGATGTCATCCGCAAGAACTTCAGCCAAGGCTTTTAGCGTGGGAGTGTGGATCGGGTAAAACTGAGAGGATGAAGGACCTGGGTTATGAAGGCAGGTAACAATCTGTTCAGAGGACACAAAGGAAAAGTAAGATAAAGTTGGTGGCCTGGGTACCCACTCCTGGAGACAGAAATCATGGAAAATTGATTAGAAAGGTAAAACTGCATGCATTTTGAATTCAGAAAAATACATTGGAGACCATGCAAAATGCACGTAAAACATGTATTAGCTTAGCTGGAGTATATCTTTTAAACATACTACCCTACCTTTGGAGGACATCAAAGCCCTGCAGCTGTAGAGACAGAAATCGTCTTAACAGACAGAATAAAAGTGAAGCATATTCACAAAAAGAAACAATCACTGACAATGCCGTTTGCTTTCGTTTGCGAAGTGGTGGTGTAGAAGGTCAATCCTCCATGTAACTAAGCAGCCGACCTGGATTCAAAATCCAGTACCAGCTACAGAAAAAAAATGCTGCATTTGTTCCTATTTAAATAGCGCTGTCAAATAGCACAAGGGGACTGTCCGTTCAACGGTTCGGGCTGTGCTTGTGTGACGCATTTGTTGCAGAACGAGTTACTTGCATGAAAATCTGGTTGTCAGGAGTAGGCATGTGATGCTTGGGATGGAGCTGATGGGGATGTTTGGCAAAGTGTTGTGTGCTTGGAGTTGTGGGTGCATTGAAGCTGGCCTTTGGTGCTGGTTGGGATATTGATGAACTTGATTTGTCAGGTTGTTGGAAAGGCAGGCATTCTGACACGGGTTGTGGGAATGAGATGCTGATATTTTGGTGCTGCCTGCTGGTATCCTTGTCCACAACTACCCTGCCAGCAGAAGTATCCTGTCTTGTTATTGAAGTTAATTTTTTGTTTGTCGCTGTGGTTGTCATTTTGACCAAAATTCTGATGTGTATGTGAACAGCATTTTTGTGACATGCACGTACAGAGAATACATTTATTTCAACTGGAAATAGTAATTTTTTAATTGAACAGACTGGAGGATAGAATAGCATTTTTTTTACTTCGATTATACTTATGGTAGTGATCACTGCACTCAACAATATATTTCTTGTCAAGATTATTGCACTCTATCAAAAAACAGTCGATCATTTTTGTGGGCGGTAAATGACATTCGATTCGGAAATGAGAGCTGTAACCTCCTGCACCAAATGCCCCGCTTCAAAGCAATCTTCGCTGTCTCAGTAGTGAGGTCAAAAGCAAAGCTAGACACCTTTGATTGTATCTGTATCTTAGATAAGTGAATGTGGTTTCTGTGCAAGTCTGGAGATTATATCTGAACTACAAATTTAATTTTGGATTTAGAGGCACATTTCTAGCCTGTGATTGGGGTATTGTGTGCTGAAGGTGTGATGCCTGTTATATGTGTGTTCTTAAAAAAGGGTACTGTTGTTTTTTGCCATGGAATACCTTGTTGAATTACTCAGAAAACTGTTTTGTATATTTCAACCTTGAGCTTTCCTTGCTAAGGTTCAAGGATCCTCATGTACATAAAATATTGGATAACTGTACATGATTTTGAGATGTGCTGACAGTCCCTGCCCAGATTAACAAATCCCACAGTTAGAATTCTGTTGGAGATAGTCCATATGCTCCTTGTCTGGCATTTATTTGTTGTATTCTCAAGGACTCTGGTGCCAGAAAATTACCATTTTGTACCAAACACTCCGTTTTGGCTCACAAAGATTTTTGGGCCCAAATTAGCAATATATCTGAACCTTCAGCTCTGGAGGTATGTAATATGTAAATTATATACCTTTTTACTGAGCAACTTTGCAAGCCTACCACATTACATAACCCTGTATATGGCACTGGGATTGGGTGAGGCTATTTGATGCCTGGAGAAAAAAATCTATCCAGGCCACTGGTGTTGCTTTAGTATTTTTTACTTCTTCAGTTGCCAATCGTACACCTTTGGGAACCTGAAAAGACTCGCACATATAAAAGAAAGGTTTTCAATGGACTTCCTGTGCCGGGCGCGCTGATGGCGAACTGCTGAAGAGCCGCTCTTTTCTCCCATCCACTAATCCGATCTGTATCCTGCGGAGGGAGCGAGTATCCCCTGCTAATTCCAGCGGCTGGGCACTGAATGGAATACAGGGAGCAGATCCATGGCGAAGGGGAAGCGAAAGAAAATTAGCGATTTCACAGATTCGCCCCTTCCTCCTCTCGCTTCGGGAATGGCGGCAGCCCCCGGTAACGGTGCGGAATAGCCAGACACGCAGCGCCCTGCTGTACCCAGCTCTGCTGATCTGCTGAAAGCCATCCAAAACTCCAGACAAGAAATACTGGCTAAATTAGATCCACTCCTTATTAAATTTGACTTGCTCAAAGTGCATATGGAGTCGCTGACCGAAAAGCTTCAGACGGCGGAAACCCGCCTGGGAACACTGGGAGCAGCAGTTAAGCCGCTTGAAAGTCAGGATGCAGTGACATGCAAAAAAGAAATCCAGCAATTATGAATGAGAATGGTTGACGAGGAAGACAGAAACAGGCAGACTAATGTTCGCATTGTGGGGCTGCCAGAAGCAGCGGGAGAACACCCCATGGAGGAATATACGGAGAGCCTTATAAAAGAGCTGTTCCCCGATGCCCAGTTTACAGCGCAAAATGTGATAGAGCGCGCCCTTGTGAAGAAACCAGCACCCGGGGCCCCTCCACGCCCGGTCATCCTCCACTTTTTGAATTATAGGGACAGAGACACGCTACTTCGAGCTGCCCGTGAGAAGCGCAAAATACCCTTTGGTAATGCAGTCCTGAACTTTTTTCAAGACTTTACTGCAACAGTACAGCAGACTCGCAGAACCTTTTGGAATGCCAACCAAAAATTGAGAGAAAAAGGAATACTTTATACAATGATGTATCCGGCTAAACTTCGAGTGGTTGCCGGTGGCACTACTCGTTTCTTTATGGACCCTGAACAAGTGCTCCGCTTTGCGGAGACACTGCCGAAACCAAGAAATTCTCCGGAAACTCGTCCTCTCCTCGTCAGCAGGGCTCGCCTGCGACATCTAAGCCTACCAGTCCGGCTAATGAGGGGGCAGGAGCCGCGGATGAACATTAATGGGTGGCATTCCTATATGCGGTAAGAAATGGGCGGAGAAATGGGGATGCTTGGTGCGCTATGATAACTGATGCAAAACCTAATAGACGATTTGCACAAGGAGTTGTGCATATACCAATGAGTAGCCGGGGGACCAGCACATAATTGGGCAAATAAAAAGGACTCCACTAAATGATTTTTGATGGGGAAGAGACTGAACGCAGCTAGAATGAACACAGGCAACTCGGCTGAGGGACCTTATGATGGCGCATGTGGCTGAAAGCAAAGCAGTGCGTGTGACAGTTTCTTGGTGGTGATATTTCCTTGGCAGCCTAGGGGATCAACTGATACAGTGACATTAAGTAGCAGCACTGCAGAAGATCATGAGAGATGAATGGAACGCGCTAGCTACATTGGGAAAACTACATCGCCGGAAATGAACGCAATGCTATGGAGGAAGAGGCGAAGACTACTACAGGAAAACTGGTCATGGTGGTGGATGCCATCTCCTGGAGCGAACAGGATGTGACATTGATAAATATTGGGTCTGCGCAACTCGAGTGCAACGCTAGAACACCGACGGATAATTGGGACACAGTGCGCAACATCTAAATACCCCGAAATAGGTTAGGGCTCACCCTCCCAATAACGAGCCTCCTACTCAGAATGGAGTTGAGGCAGCAGACCCTTGTCTAGGGGGAGCGGTGTAGGTACCCCCCCTGGATGGCGGATTTCGTGATGAGTGCGACCGGCATGCAACATGTGGGGAGACGCAAGTTGCAGCTGGCGGTTCATGAGGTGGGACAGGTTACAGATGCAGTTTACCTATCAAGTCACCCTCATGGTATCGCTAGTTAAGGTTACAGCTGGTGAATTGGGTACTAGCTGGGGGAAGGATAAAGTTATTCTACGAGCAGCGGAGGTGAAGATTAGTTATGCAGCCAATGTACTTGTATTATGTTCAGAAGCTACAAAGTTTCATGATCAGTTCCACTATTTACTAAACATTCTAGGCAGAAATGTAAATATAGCAACAATTGCTGTAGATGACAATGGCTACACCTAACGAGCTGACTGTATTATCCTGTAATGTTAGAGGTATGGTACAGTACTCCGAGATTAGGAACATTTGGGCATACTGTAACAAAATGACAGCATCAGTGGTATGTCTGCAGGAAACACATTGGCCGATGTCAGGCTTACACTCTTACGTGGCACATTGGGCGGCGAAAATATATGCTTCAGGATTTACAACTGGGTCCAGGGACACTGTAATTCTGATCAAAAAAGGTGTACGCTTTGATCAAGACTGGGTGAAATTTGACTGACATGGCAAGTATGTGTTAGTAAAAGGACTCCTGGAGGAAAGGGATGTACTGCTAGGATCTCTATATGGCCCCAACGTAGAGGAAGAAATGTTTTTTAACTCACTGTTTGATAAATGCACCCTGGCTTATGGGACGCAATGGTTACTTATTGGAGAATGCAATGTGACGGTTAACCCCAGAATGGATAGATCCACCCCGTTATTAGACCACGAATTAGAGCAGTGGCAGCGATACAACTGGCCATGCAGCGCTGGGAGAGGATTGACGCCTGGCGTCTAATTTACCCTGATAAGAAAGAATACATGTACTATTCGGCACCCCAAGGAGTTCATACTAGAGTATCTCTTACTGACTAAGAGCCTGGCAGGAGCTATCCGAACAATACAGATTCATCCACGTACACTATCTGATCATGGTGCTCTTACCTGCTCTTTTAATTGGGGACAGCCCATTCCCAAAGTATCACGGTGGCGGTTTAAGGTAGACACCCTACATGATTCAGTATTCACACAGCACTTACGACAACATATCACACTCTACCTTGATGCGCATAGAGCAGATAACACCCCTAAATTAAAACAGTAGACGGCGTTTAAGACCTATATGCGAGGCATTGTCCTGTCAGTGGAGTTTGGGGGTTTGCGAGCAATTAGGGAAGATCTAGTTAGAATAGAACATGACCTAAGGAGAGTGGAGTTGCAATTTGCTAATAGACAAAACCCAAAAGACCTTGGGGCTAAAAGGGACCTCACAACAAGACATCAAGAAGGGACAACCAAAGAGCTTGAGCTGCTATCCAAAACAGTATGCGCCTGAAAATATGCACATGGTGACAGGTCGGGGTGACCGCTCGCACAGTTAATTCGGGCTGAACCGGAGGGTCGCACAATCACAACTATCCAGAACGAGGCGGGGGACAACATCACATCTACTTCAGACATTGTTGTGGAATTTGCTAGATACTATGCCCACCTTTATCTGAAGGACACCGGGTGTCCAGCAACTGAACACCTACCCTTTCTAAAAGATCTTCTGTATCCACAGCTAGATCCGGAGGGAGTGCAATATCTGGATAGCGCCCTTACACTGGAAGAAACACAAATTGCAATTCAATCCTTAGCTATATGAAAGGCACCAGGCCCCGACAGTCTTGGAGCTGATTTTATAAGGCATGTAAAACCCTGCTAGTGCCACAATTGTGGTAAGTATTTCAGTATGCTTTGCACAGGGAGCTTTCCATAAAGATATGGAGGAAGCCAGAATAATCGCCTTCCACAAGCCAACCAAGCCACCACACCTATGCTTCTCATACCGCCCCATCTCACTTGCAAATTTCAATGTCAAATTATATGCCAAAATATTAGCTAACAGGTTGCAGCCTAGAATCCAGACATCAACAGGTACAGATCAATCAGGGTTTGTGCCAGGTAGGAATACGGCACTTAACATAAGACGGCTGAAAAATATTTTAGCAAATGTACCGAGAGATGCTCAAGCGGTAGTTGTTTCCCTTGATATTGAAAAAGCCTTCGACTCCGTAGACTGGGGTCATATGCGAGAGGTGTTAAGTAGATATGGTATGGGACAAATGTTTATTGATATGGTATCTGTTTTTGTACCAAACGCCGCTGGCCAGAGTAATGCTAAACGGGGGAGTATCGAATACATTTCAGATAAAAAGAGGTACGTGAAAGGGCTGCCCACTATCCCCGATATTATTTGCACTCATGTTGGGAACTGCTGGCGTTGAAGCTATGGGGACTTTCAAGGGCATGGGGTAGTGGTGAATGAAGAGGAAAATATAGTCGCAATGTTTGCGGATGATACGTTAATTTTCCTGAATGATCCGGAGCGATCACTGGCGCTGATGGTGCAGATATTTAATCAGTTTCGGAAGGCATCAGGGCTCAAAATAAACTGGACAAAATCAACCATATTTCCCCTGGGAGGGCAGACACAACCCTGGTTCAGTACAAAGGGCTTTGGTTTGAGGCAGAAACATTAAAATACTTGGGTATTCATATGCGCACACTAAAAGAGAAATGGTGGATACTGCAACATTAAACCGCATAAAACTTAAAATAGACAAATGGATTAAGCTCCCCCTCAATTTGGCGGGCAGAATTGGGTTACTCCAAATGATTATACTCCCCCAATTATTATATATATTCGGAGCATTAGCAGTGAATCCAGGCCCAACCTTCTTCCATCAAATTAGGTCATCAGCCACACATCTCCTATGGGGAGGTAAAACAGCCCGGCTTGCATATAATATATTAGCAAGAACGTATGCAGCAGGGGGTCTGAAAGCACCCGACTTCTACCTGTATTATGTAGCAGCGCAGCTGCAATATCTTACACCACACCTGCTTACGAATACACCCCTACACTACAGGAATTAATAGTCTATCCGTACGTCATAACGAAGTGTAGTCAAAACCCCAGGGGGAGACGTTGAAACTTTGGAAAAAAATAGCCGCACACATAGCACTTTAAACCCATTTACTGAAAGTGTACCGCTGTATATGATAAAGGGTGTGTCCAGGATATGTACACCCAATGACATAATTGGCTGGACAGACAAAGGATATGGAACAGTTGAGGCATGGTACGAAGCTGGCATGATTAAGTTGGTCAATATGGTGAAGATAGACTTGGGCAATACATGGGCGAATGCTTTTAAAATTATTCGTGTATGATTTCTGTTCAAAAAACGTTGGCCAATGTTCCCTGCGATGCCACAACAATGTCCGCTGCTGTGTCATCTGATAACAACAGCAGATCGGGGGCACCAAATCTCACATACATGTTAGAAATTGATTGAGCACCATACAACGCACCCAATTGGGGCTAAATTTGGCTGGGAAATAGATCTTGGACACCCAACATCAGAAGAAGACTGGCGAACGGCATGTGAACATACGCTTGCGGTATCAATGAATGCCCGCTTTAGAGTAATACATTATCGATATCTTACATGCAGCTACACTACTCCGATGAGACTAGTTCGGTATATTCCGGCGGGTGACTCGAGTTGTCCACGCTGTCATGCTCCGAATGCGGACTTTTTCTATTTGATATGGATATGTCAACATGTTCAATTATTCTGACAACAAATCAGTGGAATACGAAGTCAGATCTTAACCACTCTGATAGAGATAACGCCTGAGCTAGATTTTCTAGCCAAACTTTCCAAATTATCCCGGCCAGACGACCGGTTTCTTAGTCTGGCATTGGTTCTGGCAAACGAGAAATAGCACAAAATTTGATTCAGGCATCCCCACCGAGTGTGCAACCCTGGCGACCTGTATTAGCTCAATGTAATGCATTGGCATATGATGTGAGACGGATGGCACACCCTGCACAAAAAACGATTGACATATGGGAGAAATATCAATTGTACTTATTAGATATATAAAAATGGTGAAGAACTGCATTAATGAATTGGCTTGCACAACATTTTCAGGAAGGTAACTGAACACCACATGAAGTTTTATTATTGTTAAAGTACGCCGATATTTATAATAAGGAACTCGTGGAAAGAGGAGGGGGAATGTTAAGACGTTCGATCAGTTATTGTTTACAACAAAATGCAAAATTTGTATATATACTGATCCTTCTCTTCCTTTTTAGATTTGTACTGTTATCATTTGACGTTATAATCTATTATTATATACTATCAACTGTGAATTATTGTAAATTAATTGCGGAGACTTTGACATGAATTGTATGGTGCAGATTCATTCTGGGTAATAAAAAGATTTAAAAAGAAAATGTTTTCAAAGATAGTCTTGTGTAGTGTATCACGTGATTTCTCTGCTAATGCAATGTAGTTCATTTGGTCTTTTGTTTTTAAAGTTCTGCAAGGTTTATGACATCATTGGTGTCGTCAAGTTCCAAGTTCTGTTGTCAGGGTGTGTTCTGGCTATGTTTCCTGAAAGCTGCCATTAAGGCACACTCCTGTTATGAGAATCCCTTTATCCATAGGTAAGCATGATGTTTCAGTAAGTTTTTGCCATGCTTTGGATTTGCTCAGTGCGCTCTCAACATTCTGAAGGATTCAAAGACAAGTAAGTTATCAGTCGCCTCTCCAAACATCTGAGCTCAAACATCTGAGCTATTATCCACCATATAGCTCTAGTTAACTAATAAGCTTGGAAAACGCAGCACAAAATGAAGAACTTAACTCCTCCAAAACCGAGATTAGGAGACAAGTCAACAGGACCCCCATGTAATCTTCCTGCATCTGCAACATCTGAAGGAACCAGCATACAAGACACTCTGCTCGCCTTTCAAGCAAATCATAAAGCCTTAGTTAAACATGTTGTCCAAGTGGCCACTAGTTTATCAGAGGTGCATAAACAGTTGAATCAGTTGTGCACAAGATCCATCCTGAATGAGAAACGCATAGACAATCTGGAAGAAGGGGCAGAGAAAATGGCAGCTTGTTTCTTCAAATTACAGAAAGAACTTGGGCTAGGTTCTAATGAAGTAGAAGACAAAGCCAGTCCCCAGATTTCTGCTGAATTAGAAGACCCAACAAGTCACCAGATCTCTGCTGAATTAGATGACCAAACAAGTTGTCAGAGCTCTGCTGAATTAGAAAACCAAACGAGTCGCCAGATCTCTGCTGAATTAAAAGACCAAACCAGTCGCCAGATCTCTGCTGAATTAAAAGACCAAACCAGTCGCCAGATCTCTGCTGAATTAGAAAACCAAACCAATCACCAGAACTCTCCTGAATTAGAAAACCAAACCAATCACCAGAACTCTCCTGAATGTGAAAACCAAACCAGCCATCATAGCTCCCCTGAATTAGAAGACCAAACCATTTGTCAGAGCACTCCTGAATTAGAAGACCAAACTAGTTGCCAGAACTCTCCTGAATTAGACGAGCAAACCAGCCTCCAGCGCTCTGATGGACGTGCAAACCACTCAGCGGATTCTCACAAAACAGAGGTATGTTATTTAACTAACTTATTATTTTGTCCCGCTTTATACCATATTTTATGTATCTGTTTGTAGAACCCAAAAGTGGCCCCAAAAAAGCCAAAATAAATTACTGTTTCTTGACGTTCACTGTTTTATTGAGCTGCAGTATTCAGCTAACTGTCATGCCTTACAATATAGTTTTGCAGGAGAGCACAAAGCTGCTCTTCTCATGAGTACTCCTAACGTGTCAATTTTTTTTTACCATTGAATTTCACAGCTTTCCGGTCTACTCTTAAAACACCTACAGTGCCAGAGAACACCACAGATTGACTGAATTCTTGTTCCAGGTGCATGATAGGTTACCTATTTTTACAGCAGCAAATGCTGATTTCTAGTGAAGCTTTGTTGGAACGTTTATTGTGATGCAAAATTGTACTTTTAAAGAGACCCTGTCATGACAATTAGTGTAAAGATGCTATATAGAGAGAGCATTAACCCTTGAACCTGGAGGATGCGTAAAACGCGTCCTCTCGCACAGTAAAACTATGCGGAGGACGTGTGCTCTGCGTCCTCTACCCCACTGCTGTTGGGGGATCCACACTGTGGATCCCCCAAAAGCAATGGGGCCCCTGGGACCCGATATCAAAGGGGAATAAATTTCCCCTTCGATATGGGTCCTTCGATATGGGTTCCCGGCCCACAACAACTGTTTACCGCACAACTGCTGCGGGCCGGAAGCACGCTGCCGGGCTCCAAACCGGCAGCTCGAGCAGAGCAAACAATGCCCCGCTCTCGCTGCTGGTTTAAAGCCTGGCATCAAGGGACGGCTCATCTGAAAGCTGAAACTGTCAGCTTTCATGTGAGCATCCCCCACCACCTCTCCCGTGTGTCGCTA
>JAWLIA010000021.1:0-13859 GCA_034782015.1 Desmognathus tilleyi
CGCCTTCTCCTCATTTTCGCCTGTGCCTTGCTTCACACACCGCCTTGCTCCATTGGTGTCCATGCCGTCTGGTGTGCTTGCTACCCCTTTCAGCTGTATGTGTATTTGGGTGCGGAACTGGCCTTTTTGTTCGTGTGTAGGCGCCTTGCTTGTATGGCCGTAACTGGAACCCTTGTCCATATGACCTGGTGCTTCACTGTCTCCTTTCCTGTCCTTTTTCTTATTGCTATTTGTATTCTGCGTGCGATCCCTGTTTACACCTTTGCCCGCTTCCGCTGCACTGATGGGTGTTTCGCTGATCATTTTGACGCGGGCTGCTCTTGGTTGTTTACCGTGTGTTTGGGATTGCGTAGACATCTCTCTCCTCGCACCGCTGCTTTGTGGCATATTGGCCTTGCTTGTTGGTTCATTATATCTCGGTATGACTGTTTCCGTGGGTGCTTTCTGATTCTCTGTGCCTGACTGCACCTTCTTCTCAGTGTGTGTGAGATATTCTACCGGACCTTGGCGGTCTCTGTTTTCTTCCAGTACAGTGCTCTGTACTTTATTTATTTCGTTCACTTCTGTCCCTGTCGCGTTGTGGTTGCATCGTGTGTCTTGTTTATCGTGGCATTTTGCCTGCGCCGGCACCTCTGCTTGTTGCTCTGCTCTGTGCATGGTCCTGACTTCTGGGGGTGCTTCTGAGTGTTGCGCTATCTTTGTGTATTGTTCCCTTCTTTTGCTGAACGTTGCCTTTGTGTCTACTATTTTCCTTGCAAGTTGCCACTGCCTTTTTGCAATGATGTCATTTAGTGTCACTACGCCCTTGATAAATGTCCGCCAGTATGTCCCTATGCGGCTTCTATATTGTGTCCATTTGTTCCGTCCTTGTGCAGCCATCTTGTTTACGTTTGCCCATTCTCCTGCCATGGTACTTGCTGTGGTCTCTGTTACCTTCCTGTTTTCCTTCTGGATGGTGTGGACTCTACCGTGGAGCTCTTGGGTGTGGTCTTGTCTGTTCCTTGCAGTGGGGCAGCGGACGCTTGCCCCTTTTGGTAGTTTGGCGTTTCTGTTTCTCTACTCTGACGCCGCTGTGCTGCGAGCGTAGTGCCTTTGGCCGGTGTCCTGGATTGTGACCGTGTGGCCCTGTCTCGTGGTGTGGCCTTGTTCTGTTCGTCCCTTGGTGGACCTTCCTTTGTCGCGTGGCTACTATCGTTCTTGCTTTGTGGACGCTCGGGAGCCTCTGGTGTTAGGCGTGTGGCGTTGGGGTGGGCTTCTGTGGTCGACTAATCGCCCATTCTGGTGCCGCCCTGTTGGTGTATCTATCTGCGGCGTAGCCGTGTTGCCTTGAGCCGGGTGTTACTTCGCTGCGGTGCTACCGGGTGGCTGGACCTTCAGCGGAGAGCAAATGGGCCCTGCTTTTTGTCGGTGTGGATGGGCTTCCGGCACCGTTTTCCGTATGCTTGCTGGCCGGCTGGGTGCTGTATGTGGGCACTTCTGTCTTTTGTAGTGATTCTGGCTCCCTGTGTTGTGCTGGATGATAGTCGACGTCGGCCGCCGTCCTGTCAGGTTTGTGCGCTGGTGGCCGTCCTGTCTCCGGATCTGCCTATGGTGCCTCTGCTGCCCGCTTGTCTGTTTTTGTGTTGCCCACCGGTGGCCCTCCTGCCGCCGTGGCTGTCCTGTGGGCACTGTGCCGCCTGGTTGTGAGCCTGGTCCCCGTCAGTTGCATGTCCACCTGGTAACTGGTTGGCGTGTAGCCGCCTGCATGACGGCCGTGATTTCTTTGGTGGTGCGCGGTCCGGCGTTGGGAGCTCGGCCGTGGGTGTGGCCTATGCTAGTCTGCACCGTGGAGGGTGCGTGCAACCACTAGTGTGACCAGTATGCAGCGTAGTCTGTGTTCTCCTGGGCGTGCGCCGCTGTATTTCCGTGTTGGAGTGGTGTGGCGGGGCTGGTTCCCTTGTGCGCCGAGCGGGTCTCTCCGTCTGGTTAGTGGTGTCGTTGGGAGCCCCTTGTGGTCCCTATGTATGTAGGCACCCCTTGCTGTCCCTGCGGGCCTGTAGCTGTGAGGCCTCGCAGTCTGTGTGGTTGGTGTACATGCTTCGCCTTCTGCTGTTAGTGGGCTGTAGGGGCCGTGTGTACCTTCCCTCAGGGCCGCCCCGGGTGTGGTGTGCTGTACCTTTGCAAGCCGCCTGGACGCTGGCCCCTGGCTCCTCCAGTTCGCGACTCCTCTGGCCTGTTTCCGGGTCAGGCCCTTGGTCGCCGTGGCCGTGCCCTGGGATTCTGTGTGCCTGTTGCGGGTCGCCCCTATCGATGTGGGAGCTCCGGGGAGGGGGTGGTGGTCACTGCTGCGGTCCTCTTCCTTCCCTCGGATGCCCTGTTCCGGGGCCGGACCGCGGCGGCTGTGGGGGCGGGGCCGCGGCACCTTATGCGTCTGGTGCTGGCCGCCCCCGTGACCTTGGGAGCTCCGGCTGGGTTATCGCTGCAGCGGGCCTCTCCCTTTTGACTGCGGCAGCGCCGCACGTGCGTGTCGGATGTGGTGCCGGGGCCGGAGGCCCCAGGCTTTGTTCATGCGCCCTGTGTCGTCTTCGGGCGCCGATGACACTGCCTGGTGCACTCGCCGCAGGATCAGTTGGGCGAGCTGTTGGGAGGCGGTGGATTCGTGGTGGATCCCATCCTCGTCGCCAATGAAAAGATCCGATGCCCACGCATGTTGTATGGTAGGAGCTTTTATTATCATGTCCTACATCTCTGAGTTCCAGCCACGAATGGCGGGCTCGGGGTGTGACCCGATATACTTCCGGGTAAACCGGAAGTGTACAATTATCTAACTTTATTGCGATGGAATGTAACATATCCCTCCCCTTTCAATGTTCTGTTTCTCAGTCCCATGTTCCGCCCCCTTGTTGTTTCATCCGATGGGGTGCGTGGTTCTTTCTTTGTCTCTGCTACAGTCTATCCGGTGGGTGGGGCTGTTATTCTGGCCTTTGCTGTTCTCTTATCTTTGTATCACTGTTGCTGCCTGTTCTCTCTTCTTGGATTCTGTTCTATGCTCTCTTTGTGTGATGGTGTGTCCTATTGTGCATATGCTCTGCTCGGTGCTGTGGCGTTACGACCCCTCATGATCTGGAATGGTGTTTTGTCTTTTCCATGTACATTTGTATTCCTTATGGTGCACAGTATGTTGCGCACTTCTGTGCGCCATTCCATTCCATTGTGTCGGGCGGCCCTGATGGTATCTATGAGCCTTCTTCCTAAAGGTTCCGTGGGGCCGTCGGATGCTTGGTTCCTTCCTTCGGATGGCTGCACTCTTATGCCGTGCGTCGCTAAGAAATGCTGCATCTCCTTTGACCTGAAACTTATCCCTTTACCTATTTGTATGTTATGGGGTATGCCTTCCCTCGCAAACAGCTCCTTGAGCAATGTTATCATCACCTGCGTTGTTAGTTCGCTGACCAATTTGACTTCGGGCCATGTGGAGTATGTGTCCTCTATGATGATTGCATTTATTGTCCCTTCTTCGCCTGTGTCTACTAGGCCTATAATGTCAAGTGATATTGTGTGCCAACTCTGCATCTGGCCCGCAGTATTCTCTTCGTCAGTTTCGCACGGGTCTTTCCATCTGCTTCTGTCTATATGCCCTTCGGCCTGGTTATTGGCGTCTTCCAGGTCCCTAGCTATGTGTGGCCACCAATATTTATTTTCTATTCGTTCGTGATCGTTATCTCTATCTTTTATCCTGTATGCCATGTCTTTTACTCGATTGCGCATGGACATGGGCACCACCATCCTGTTTGCATTCCATAATATCGAATCTGCTACGTATAGGTTGTCCTTTACATCCCAATAGTCTCTTATTCTGTTTGTGAGGTCTACTTTGGGTGGCCACCCATAATGTATGAATTCGCTGATCGCCCGTGTGTCCGCGTCTTGTTCACTAGCTTGTCTCCATTGTGCGGGGGTGGGCGTTCCCACCTCTGTGGTGGTTGATTGCTTCTCCTCAGCGCTCCTGTCCTCTTTATTTTGTCTCGCTGTTTGGGTCCTGTGTGCTGTTTCCTCTTTGCTATCTTTATTCGCGTCTCCCGCAATTGTGCTTGCACGTGTACTGTTATCATCTGGTGACTGTGTTGTCTCCTGTTTCATGGTTACATCTGTGCTCTTGGCTGCTCTTTCTTCTGCCGGCGTTTCATGTGCTTGCTTGGTGTTTGTCTCTGTGTCTTGAATTCTTTGACTGTATTTTATTGTGTTCGTTTCGCTGTGCACCCCCGCTATTGGTTGTTCACCGTCCTGCGGCCTCGTTCCTTTATTATCTGTATTGATCATTTGTGTGACGGTTGGTGTTCCCGCTTGTATCCTGTGTGTTGCTTGCGCCTTCTCAGTTTCGCCTGTGCCTTGCTTCGCACATCGCCTTGCTCCATTGGTGTCCGTGCCGTCTGGTGCGCTTGCTACCCCTTTCAGCTGTATGTATATTTGGGTGCGGAAACGGCCTTTTTGTTCGTGGGCAGGCGCCGTGCTTGTATGGCCACATCTGGAACCTTTGTCCATATGACATAGTGCCTTGCTGTCTCCTTTCCTGTCCTTTTTCAAATTGTTATTTATATTGTGCTGTTTCTGCGTGCGATCCCTGTTTACACCTTTTTCCGCTTCCGCTGGATTAATGTGTGTTTCGCTGATCATTCCGATGTGGGCTGCTCTTGAACGTTCACCGTGCGTTTGGGATCGTGTGACAGTCTCACTCATCGCACCGCTGCTTTGTGGCAAATTGGCCTTGCTGGTGTGCTCGTTGTATCTCGGTATGACTGTTTCCGTGGGTGCTTTCTGATTCTCTGTGCCTGTCTGCACCTTCTTCTTTGTATGTGTGCGATATCCTGCCGGACCTTGTCGGTCCGTGTTTACTTCCGGGACAGTGCTCTGTACTTTATTTATTTTGTTTGCTTCTGTCCCAGTCGCATTGTGGTTGCATCGTGTGTCTTGTTGCTCTGCGCCATCTTTGTGTATTGTTCCCTTCTTTTGGTGCTCTGTGCATGGTCCTAACTTTTGGAGTTGCTTCTGTATGTTAAAGGTTGCCTTTGTGTCCACTGTGTTCTTTGCAAGTTGCCACTGCCTTTTTGCAATTATGTCATTTAGTGTCACTACGCTTTTGATAAATGTCCGCCAATATGTCCCTATGCGGCTTCTATATCGTGTCCATGTGTTTCGTCCTTGTGCCGCCATCTTGTTTACCTTTACCCATTCACCTGCCATGGTACCCGCTATGGTTTCTGTTCGCTCTTGGGTGTGGACTTGGCCGTTCCTTGCGGTGGGGCAGGGGGTGCTTGCCCCCTTTTGTAACTTGGCGTTTCCGTTTCACTGCTCTGACGCCGCTGTGCTGTGAGCGTGGTGCCCTTGGCCGGTGTCCTGGATTAAGACCGTGAGGCCCTGTCTCGTGGTGTGGCCTTGTTCTGTTTGCCCCTTGGTGGCGTGGCTACGATTGTCCTTGCTTTGTGGACGCTCGGGAGCCTCTGGCATTAGGCGTGTGGCGTTGGGGTGGGCTTCTGTGGTCGGCTAGTCCCACTTTCTGGTGCCGCCTTGTTGGTGTATCTATCTGCGGCGTTGCTGTGTTGCCTTGGACCGGGTGTTACTTCGCTGCGGTGCTACCGAGTGGCTATACTTTTAAGCGGGGCTTCTGGTAACGATTGGGCCCTGCCTTTTGTCGGTGTGGGGGCTTCCGGCACCGTTTTCCGTATGCTTGCTGGCCTGCTGGGTGCTGCATGTAAGCACTTCTGTGTTGTGTAGTGTTTCTGGTTCCCTGTGTTGTGCTGGACGACAGTCGGCGTCGGCCGACGTCCTGTAGGTTTGTGTGCTGGTGGCTGTCCTGTCTCCGGGTCTGCCTATGGTGCCTCTGCTGGCCGCTTGTCTGTTTTCGTGTTGCCCACCTGTGGCCCTCCTGCCGCCGTGGCTGTCCTGTGGGCGCTGTGCTGTCTGGTGGTGATTCTGGTTCCCGTCAGTTGCCTGTCACCCTGTTACTGGTTGGCGTGTAGTCGCCTGCATGACGGCCTTGATTTCTTTGGTGGTGCACGGTCCAGCGTTGGGAGGTCGGCCCTGGATGTGGCCTATGCTGGTCTGCAGCGTGGAGGGTGTGTGCCACCTCTTGTGTGACTAATATACAGCGTAGTCTGTGATCTCATGGGCGTGCGCCGCTGTATTGCTGTGTTGGAGCGGGGCGGAGGGGCTGGCTCCCTCAAGCGCCGAGCGGGTCTCCCCGTCTGGTGAGTGGTGTCGGTGGGAGCCCCTTGTGGTCCCTGTATGTGTAGGCACACCTTGCTGTCCCTGCGGGCCTGTAGCTGTGAGGCCTCGCAGTATGTGTGGTTGGTGCACGGCTTTGCCTTCTGCTGTTATTGGGCTATAGGGGTCGTGTGTGCCTTCCCTCTGGGCCGCCCTGGGTGTGGTGTGCAGTACCTTTGCAGGCCGCCTGGCCGCTGGCCCCTGTCTCCTCCAGTTCGTCTCCTCTGGTCAGTTTCCAGGTCAGGCCCTTGGTCGCTGTGTCCGTGCCCTGGGATTCTGTATGCCTGTTGCTGGCAGCCCCGATCGTTGTGGGAGCTCCGGGGTGGGGGTGGTGGTCACCGTTGCGGGCCTCTTCTTTCCCTCGGTTGCCCTGTTCCGGTACCTGGCCGCGGCGTCTGTGGGGGCGGGCCGCGGCTCCTTCTGCGTCTGTCGCTGGCCGCCCCCGTGACCTGGTGGGCTCCAGCTGGGGTATCGCTGCGGCGCGCTTCACTGTTGGTGGTCACCACTGCGGGCCTCTTCCTTTCTCCGGATGCCCTGTTCCGGGACCGGGCCTCGGCGGCTGTGGGGGCGGGGCCGTTGCTCCTATACGTCTGGTGCTGGCTGGGTTGTCGCTGCAGCAGGCCTCTCCCTTTTTACTGCGGCAGCGCCGCCCGTGTGTGTCGGATGTGGTGCCGGGACCGGCTTTGTCCGTGCGCCCTGTATCGTCTCCGGGCACCGATTCCACTGCCTGGTGTGCTCACCGCCGGATCAGTTGGGCGAGATGTTGGGAGACGAAGGATTCGTGGCGGATCCCATCCTCGTCGCCAATGTAAAGATGGAATGTCCACGCATGTTGCTAGGTAGGAGCCTTTATTATCATGTCCTACATCTCTGAGTTCCAGCCACGAATGGCGGGCTCGGGGTGTGTCCCGATATACTTCCGGGGCGGCCGGAAGTGTACAATATATCAAACTTTATTGAGATGGGATGTAACAGGGGTGTGCCTGGTTCAGGCACAAATCCTGAAGCCCATGACACTGGCTCGTTTCCTGAATTTGAGGGACACTGGTTCAGGAGATGGAGACTCTGGTGCAAAATGACTTTTGAAATGCATTTTTAATGTACTTGAAAATGCATATTTTGTGAAAGCAAACGTTTCTTTCATTTTACCTGCACACTACAGCCTTTTAAAAGGCAGTTTTGGAGAATGTGTATACTGCTCCCTAACACCATACCAGACAGCTGGGCTGGTTGCACCACAAAAAGCCCGAAGCTCCTCTGTTGTCACTAAACACACCTGATAAAGGACTTTGATCAGCCAAGGGTGGCAGGGCAGGGCTCTCTCGGTGGTGGCAGTTTTTGCGCAGGCAGTAATGCCAGGCTGGCACACAAGAGACTGGCACACGAGGGTCTGAAACTGGCACACGTGCTTCGAGAGGACAGGGCAGCAGCTGGACACTTGCACACGCCACTGGGCAAGGCTCAAGGGGGGGCACAACAACAATAAGCTGCACAGACATTTTAGAACAATGAGCCTAGGGGAAAATGCATTTGTGACCCTGGGGTAGTCTACCCTCAAAACGCCTAAAGTGAAGCTCGTGCCTTTGGGATATCCCTGTAAAAGGTCGCACGTGACAAGAGGGAGGGAAGCCTAGGTAGCAGGGGAAGTGTCAAGCTTGCTCTACAAGGAATATTCGTTGCTGTGCTAGCAGCTACCATGGGGTCGGTGACAGCTGTGCCCCCCCCAAAGCCCGCCCAGTTTATTTTGCTGCTTCTGAAACGTGTTCCCTTAAAGGTGCAGTGTCGACTGAAATAAAGGCAATGCACATCCAGTTACTCCAATAGATTGAGGTGCCTCGAGCGGATGGGGAGAGCTAAAATGTCCGTCCTCGAGCCCCTCCCTCGCTCTTGTGATAAATGAGTGACATGGAGTGGGTTGTCAAGCCCATTCCCAGGAGCCCATCCTGTTCCCTGCACCTCCCAGATCAGTGTCTGTCCTTTGTGGAGTTGTGAAAACTCACTTCCTGGCAGTGTGAACCTCCATTTAAGGCGGAGTCGGGCAATTTGGGGGTCTGTGCCGTTTCCCCATATCCGGGTTTTTGCAGGGGTCTCTCTGATCGGGGGCTTGGGGGGGCTGAAGTCCTTCCCCCCCCCCGGCCAATATTTGACAGGATTGGCACAGAAACAGGCCATCACTATACAACGTTTCGCGCCCTTCGGCATCCCCACTGTCTTTAGCATTGAAACACTAACTTGTAATATTTAACAATCCAGCTATACATTTAAATGACAGTGGCGTCGTTAAATCAATCGTTTTCTAGGTTTCAATCTTTGGAGGACTTCGTGGTTGGCCCTCGCTTTCTAGTGTCAAGATGGCTTTTCCAGATTGGGCAGGGGCACGGCTACTCGTGCAATTCCAAAATTCCAATGGTTTTGCCGAATGGATCTTTTCGGTCCATGTTCTGCTGATCTGCAGGCACCAGGTTCTCTCTTGGCACTTGTATGAGTCAATTCCTGCCTCGTCAGTGTTATTGCTGACCTACACCATGGAGATCCTGCTTCCTCCATCCATTCTTGCATGTATATTGATCTCGGGGCTCCCCTTGTCGGCCTCTAGCTCGGCTGGGCTAGACTGCCGCTGCTAAATTCAAGGATCCTGCCGTCATATGGTCAAGCCTGTTCATGTATAATGGCTATCCCACGCTTCTGTTTAAAATGGCACAAGATGTATTCCCAGAGAGACGCCACCTGTGTAGTGTCCCCAAATTCTGCTGTCTTCTCTATAATGGAATAGCCAGGTTCCCTCTGCTGTACATTGAGTAATGCATATCCTGTGAAACCTGTTTTACAAAGGCTAGTAGACCTGAAGTGTTTTCATTGACAATTTCCCCGTCTGTATATGCATTTTGTCTCGACCAGGTTTGGTTCCGATCGACGTTTTACTGAATCTGAGTAAACTTCATATTTGGAACTGACTACACGTCGACTCCTACCTTTGGATTCCCCGTGGTGTGTGACCTGGAACACCTTTGATTTTCATCTTAGGACCCGGATCACTGTTTACTACCTTGAACCTCTCGACGTCAAGGTCCAATCCCGGCGCCGCCATTAGCCAGGTCAGAATAATCTTTTGTGACTGTTGCATTTTAAGACCCCTGGCAAACTAGTTTTAGGAAAGTCTCCAGACTCGCCACGTTCTGTTGCCACGGCTACAAGTAAAACAAAAAAAATAAAAAAAATAAAAAATAGCTTCAAGTTTCACTAGCTGCCTTGCGCAAGAAACGAAATGTCGGACGAAGCAGTGAAGTGTTGAGTAACGTGTCAAGGCGGAGACATTCTACTTGAATCTGTCTTCATTGATTTTCAATAGCCCCGTGATACAGTTATATACAAAAATTCTGGTTTCGTTCATCGTTGAAGTCTGTGGCTTTTTTATGTGTCGGGAGAGGATGGGGAGGGGAAACCCCCTTCATTCTTTTGCTTAAATTGCTTTCATACAAATCTTCACTTGGCAATTTTTCTCCTTAGTCTTTGTTTCATGGCTTCATTTTAGAAGTTGGCATTTGATTTGCAAATGCTTCTGCCATAAACGCTTGAACAAATTATTTTCTTTAAACCACTTTTTGCAGGAACCTTTAACCCTACGTTTGCCAGTTTACTTAGCTGTGTAGGATTTTATCAAAAATCCACCCCACCAATTGGCTGTAAATATGTATTATGGATTTTATTTTTTATTGGCGACTAGACTCCCTTTACGCTGGTGTCTGAGCCTTGCAAATGTTGAATTATTTTTGCTGTCCAAGGGAACGTTTATATTCATGCGAGCGGAAGCAATCGTTTCGCTTGAACATCTTTCCACCTGCTGCCCCTTTTCAGCTTTGTATGGCATGTTCCTGGACAGCAGGTAGCGGCCATTTTGTTTGGCGGGAGAGAGCTAAAAAGTGACACTCCATCCCTTGAAGCCTGACCTGAAACTATCAAGTGTGGCACTGCAGTAGTGTCCCTACCTGCGTTGGGTGAACGGAACCTTAAATTCAAATATTTGGCTCAGCCAAATGTTTGACCATTTAAATTGTTAAAACCTGCCACCGAAAACGCGCAAATAAACCAAGCTATAAAATATGTTCTTGATTATGCTTTCTCTGTGCTGCCAGAGTGCCGTGAACCCTCCTTGCACCATCGGAAATCGGTGATGTGACCCTTTTCCCCCTCAGTCAAACTTCAATAGCGTGAGCACGTTAGTTCATCTAAGTCGCGTGATCAACCTTCATGCATAGTGGTTATAGCCAACTGCTCTGAGATCAAAAACAAATGCACTAAAACAGAAAACGTGAAGACATAAAGCAGAAACACACGACACAAATATAATGGGAGCGCAACAAGGCCCTTGGCAAGTGGTTCTGAGAGTGTGGCACTGAGAAGGACCTATGGAATGGAGTTGCCGGAATTGGGTTGCCGTGAAGTAGTGTCAGTGATTCTTGGTCAGCTAATTGCATAGAAGGTGCAGGTGCCAGCCGACACTCCTGCTTCTGCAGGGGTTCTCCTTGCGCTCCACACACAGCTGCGCTAGTCCTAACCCCCCTTAGTCACCCCTTCCCCTCTTGATAGCGCAGTTTTGGGTCGCCGCGACCTGTGTACGTAATCCCCTTGGGGAAGGGGTGCACTAGCTTGCTGTGAAGGGGCACTGTCAACCCAATGAACACAAATCTAGGCGTTTTGTAAAGAGGAAAAAATGCCTAGTTTTTTTAGATGCAATTCCACAGCTTATCACTAGGGGATCAAGGGTTGTGTCTAGAAAAGCTCTATGAAGCTATTGTCTGAATTTCAACCAAGGAAATTGAGGTAATGCCCTACTTTACAAATGCAATTACTGCAACGTAAGCATTTTTCAAACGAATGACATCACAATTCTGTTTTGACAGCGAATACAAAGATCTAAAGTAGTGATATCAGAGATTAAGCCTCTACGAGTCTGAGGCGACGGTTCGCAAATGTAGATGGAGTTGGGTCCACCATGTAGTGCCCACAAATTGTGTGTTTTTTGAAGTCTAATGGTTCCGGAGTGAGCGAGCAGGACCAGTGTCCTTTCTGGTCAACGCCAGGAGAATCGCGAGCAAGCGTACAGACGTCAAGTCTCTTGAAGACTTGACTGGACCCATCCCATGATGCCTAGCTTCACCAGATTCCCCCATTGACAGCTATCATAGGCTGTGCGGGGTTGGGAATCAAAATCCCTCTTGCATAATTCCATAATTAGTCTTGACTGCCTTCTTAGCAGACAGGGTTGCAGAGTAGTCCATTTTGGACATCACCAAAGCCTGGCAAAGGGGGATACTGTTAAAATTGGGGTATGTGCCGGTCTCCTACCAGGCCGGACTCGTGACCTGCTGACTGCTCTAGAATGGAGGGAGGAGGCCTTGGCAAATGTTCTGATTGAGGGCTGGTTTTGGGCTGCCTGACGCAACAGAATATCGGGGACACAGATGCACGATTTTTTCATATTTCAAGGATTTGGTTTGACCACAAACAGTTGAAGTTTATGGCACAGAAGGGGCTGTTGAAATGGCACTAGTGTTGGTCCAAGTAGTAAGTTAGAACTCCAAAGGCGTAAGACAACATGAAAGGGTGGCCTAGTTCCTAGTAAGGAGCGAAAAGAAGGATAAACACAGGTGAAACCCAGTCATAATCGCCACGTCAGAGAATGGTGCGGTTAGCCTCATCGGCATTGGGAAAACACTGCACCCAGAGGAAACTAAAGGGAACGATTTTCACTAGTGACGCCAACACGTCAAAAACGCTACAGGTGGGAACGTCAACTACCAAAGGGAGCGCAACGCAACAGGTTCAACCGTCTCGCCCCTGCTCCCCAACTCTTTTGCAGCCAAGAAAGTCCTGGGCAGTTCCCACTCTTGGCCAATGTCATTCACTGTATAGCCCCGCTGAGAGATGTGGTCCAATTGGGCGACCTTGAGAAGAGGAATGGTCTCGACTTCAGAAAACTTTTCTAGTCCCGAGTTCCCATGATATTTTATCCCTAGTTGACGATTCCCACATTTTCCCAAACCACAGTCCAACGGTCTGGTGATTTTGGCGCTTTCGGTTCAATGCCGGCAACCGTTTTCCAACCAAGAAGCCCTGAGATACAAAGTGTTCAGAGAGGGAGATGGGTGGAAAAAACATGCTCAACTGAGTGCCCAATAACCCCCTTCCCTGGCTCCCGTAGAAGATTGATCGGTAGGATGTTGCCTACGGCGTTGGCTATTTCCCTCGAACGGCGCAGCCACCGGGCACTTCTACCGCAGGGGCTGAAGGTCCCGGATTTTCCAACGTCCCGGCCGGCATTCTTTCGTTTGTCTAAGTCCCAGGTTACAGAGCTGTCAGCAGAGCCAGATTATAAGCTATATCAGACAGTTGCGTGCATCTGGAAGCTTCAGCCGTACGCTGCCACACAGCCGCCCAGTGGGCTTTCCGTGGAGGGCCCCGGTGGAGTGAGATGAATTTGGAAAAAGAGGCTATTGAAAATGAAGTTTCACATTTTTGTGGATTTGTAAATATTCTTTTGATCTTTTCACTGTATTTCAATGTCTTCTCTGTCACTGTTTATCTTAAATGGCTTTTCAGCCAAATTTATTATTCCCTCCTCGGTAGTTTCATTTGTAATTGCTATGTTTATTTTTCCTAAGTGGAAAATATTAAATTATACATAGAAATACACAATCATTGTTTATAATATATTTCACATTAAACTAATATATGTTTCTTTGTTTTCTTGTGTCTTAGATACCGTCCAAAGTCCGCATTCAGACAATCTTTTGGAATCTTCCGGTAAGTGCAATAATGTTGGAAAACTAAATGGTACCAATGGTGGCAGATGGACTTTACAGAACGGGTGGTGTCGTGAGTGATGGCCAATAGCAAGGATCCACACTCTCCCACATGTCAGCAAGGGGGATTCCCTGTCAAAAGAAAGCTCCTTTCTTTCAAAGACATTTCTAAACAGCCAAAGGGTTTACAGACAGTTCCCAGACTGAACAGATTACCCAAGTCTGGTCATACCCTAGTACCCAGCAGCATTTGGTCTGCACTGCTTCAGGCAGGCATCTACTGTACCCGAGTCCGGTCATACCCTAGTACCCAGCAGCATTTGGTCTGCACTGCTTCAGGCAGGCATCTACTGTACCGACGAGACCTGCGTGCCCCGAAGCCCATGGAAATCCGTTCCCTAAAATACAGTACCAAAAGAATATGCCGTTGCCTCCTGCCAGAGGACATCCAGTATATGTGGTGTTTAGATATCCAAGGGGACAAATTGTAATGGCTCAAATAGGGCCCCAAGAACTAGGAGGGACAGCCATGGTTTCTACGCACTGGGCGAGAGAACAGACATCTAGGGAACGAAGGAGGGAAAAGTAGGCAGCTTAAAGGGCGAAGTATTTTAGTGAGTGCACCTTTGCCTGCCTTTCCCACGGTAGCTTTGGTCTTGCTAGGCTGTGCTCTCCAAGGCCCTGAGCAGCTGAGGAAACTTCAAGCACCAAAGCAAATCACAATAATAAAGGATTAAGGAACAAAAGCAGAGAACCCAAAAATCCACTTTACTACCAACCACAGTGCACTGCACAATGTTCTGTTTGTTTATAAGT
>JAWLIA010000022.1:0-13765 GCA_034782015.1 Desmognathus tilleyi
CTCAGGACGACCATCGGTCCTTGTGGGCCCCCTTTTTCAACCTTCCGGCTATCTACATAGCGGAGGGAGGAACAAGGAACGTCCGTATCCATCACTGTGAAAGCCAAGTCCCTGGTGGTCCAACACCCCTATGTTTGTTGACAAGTCCTTTGTTTTCTCTCTGGTCGATCCTTTGTCTCGCATCAAACATGATGTAGCATCTGAACCTCTTGAGGAAATCCTGAAAGGAAAGGAGTTCACTATTCAGGATGACATACTGTATTGCTATGACGCTATAGTTCTTCTTTCGGGTGAGACACGTAGATGGGCTTTGAGTTATTTCCATGACCCCTCTTTTGCAGGTCATCGGGGGGTCGATTCTACCCTATCATTGTTATCCCGGCTACTTCTGGTGGTGATCGATGTCTAAGGATGTGAAATCCTATATTTCGTCATGCCCCGTTTGTTGTCAACATAAGCGTTCCCCCTGGAGGGGCGTGGCGACGGCGGGCAAGATGGCCGCCTTTGTGTGAGGCTCTCGTGGCAGCGCTTTGAATTGTCGGCATCGCCGCGGAAGATGCGGTTGCCTTGACATGAAACCCACATAAATTGATTCTTGATGGTTTGCTGAAAATAAGGATGCGATCGGCGCCTTGAAAGACGGCGTAACAATGTGGTTTTGGCTTTGTACACGAGAAGCCTAGGAAAAAATGGCGGACGGATGAGGTGAGGGGATGAAGGAACGGGGGCTCCCAGCTAAGGGCTAAAATATTTGCTGAAGCCTATGAGTGATTCGGCGGCCCTGGCGCGGCGCGTTTGTGGGGGCTGGCGGGGTGGCTCGAGCCGGAGGGCTCGCGTACTGCAGTCGGCCCGCGCGGGGCGCGGCGCCTCTGGGCTACTGGTGTCGCTCGGCCTGCGGAGTGCCGTATGGGAGCGGTTTGTTTATATATCCCGTTCCCTTGCATGGCCCCCGCGGGCTAAATAAAGACGTGGCCCTAGCTGGAGGGGCTCAGATCGATCGGAGCCCTCCTCGTGACCCCCCCCTCCCTCTACTTTTGAGGCATGTTTGAAATGCTGGATGAAAACTGTATAAAGACTCTCGTGTTTAATGTAAAACTGGAAGAAAATGAAGAATGGAGTATGGAAGTGTAAAATAATGCTCTCGCTTAATCATTGCTCATAATATTGTCATGTTAAAGTGAAAGGCTCGGACAAACAAAATGGCGGCGCCCTGAGGAAGAAACGAAAGTGAGTTTGTTAGTATACGTACACGCGAATGCTTGTGGCTATTGATATGCATGACAAGAACACGTGATTGACGCCGTATGAGAACGGATAGTATTGGAAACGAAACTCGAGTCAGACGCCATATCTTTTTTGTTTCTCTTTCTCGTCAATAAAAACGTACAGATATTATTAATTTTTTTTTTTTTTTTTTTTTTTTTTTTAATTTCCAAAATGCCGCCGAAGAAAGACACCTCCATTCAAACTAAACTAGACAAATACAAAACTCCTGGAGACACGGGAGCTTCACCCCGTACACCGTTGCCCACTGAGGATCCCATTTCAGTTACTACTGTGCAAAAAATGTTTGCTGAGCTCCAGAAAGGGGTCGCTCAAATAAATGATAAGCTTGATGCACATGGTACTTGCCTCACTGGACTACAAGCAGCGGTGGACTCACTAAAAGAAAAATCTCAACAAAGTGAACAGAGACTGGGTGATGCTGAAACTGCAGTAGCCGATCTCACTACACGCCTCAAACTAGCTGAAACATCGATTGTAAACATGAAAACAAAACAGGATGACTTGGAAGCGAGATCAAGACGCAATAACGTCCGTATTCTTGGGCTCGACGAAACATTTACAGCTAGACCACTTGAACCACTGTTGGAAACAATGTTACGTGACCTACTCGGCACGGAACATCTCTCAAATATGTTTGTAGTGGAAAGGGCTCATAGAGTTCCCGCTACTAAACCACCGGTGGGAGCTCCCCCTCGCCCTATCATCCTGCGATTTTTGAACTATAGAGACCGTGATGTTATTTTGAAACTTTCACGTGAGAAAGGTGAACTAAAATATCAAGGCTCCAGAATTTCTATCTACCCAGACTTCACGATGGCTGTACAGAATGCTAGACGTGCTTTCCTGGAGGTTAAAGACACGCTAAGACATAATGGTATTCCTTATTCAATGATGTATCCAGCGAAACTACGAATAGTATTTAATGACAAAACATGGTTTTTTGACACTGCCTCTGCTGCTGAAACATTTATACTGGACAATATTGGAGCGGTGCAACGTCGACCACTGAGACCCTCGAGGGCTAGTGCTAAACAAAGAGGACAAACTGGTGAAGGTTCTTTGTCTACTAAGAACTTGACAGAGGAAGGCAAATCATCTGAAGCCACAGGTGGCTCTTGAAGACATATTAAGGTTTTTTTAAGAAATGGTATTATTCTGATGGGCCCCTGATATATAACATTATGGGTTGAAACGTGGAAGCGGCCCCTTTGGTTGGCCACATGCTGACGGTGTAAACTAGTTATGTAAAACTAATTGCAGCTGCGATGGCCTCCCCCCTTAAGCGATTGCATTAGTTATGTATGGGTGTTGTTTTTGTTTGATAGTGGGTTTTTATTTTAGTATGAATGTGGATCAGAATGTATTAGTTAGTAAGGGTATCACTGGATGTAAGTTGGGGAAATGTCTAGTGTGGGAGGGAAAGGGTATAGGGTTTTTTTTTGTTGTATTTGGTTTTTTTTTAGGCCATGAGTTATGGAAAGGTGGAGGAAGATGGAAATATAGACAAAGTGAGATAGGTTTTTATCATTTGATCTCAGGAAAGATTGAGAGGGTTAATAGTTATTATGAGTAATAAACAAGCCGAGAAAATGAGAATAATGACTTGGAATGTGAGAGGTTTGAACTGCCCCATGAAAATTAGGAAAATAGGTAGATATGCAGAACGTCAGAATATAGATATATTGATGTTACAGGAAACGCATCTCCTGAAAGAAGTTCAAGATAAAATGTTGCCTAGATGGTCTGGTCCTAGGGGAGGTGCAGCATACTCCAAATATGCTAGAGGTGTTGTTATTCTTATACGTAAACATCTCCCCTTCCGACTACACACAACGAGAGCTGATACCGGAGGTAGATGGGTATTGCTAGCTGGTGAAATAAACGGAATAAATATACTCCTCTGCAATATTTATGCACCAAACGTAGATGATCCAGAATATGTTACCACTATCTTTATGCAATGTATGAATTTCCCAGATTATCATTGGTGTATTGGAGGCGACTTCAATACTACTTTTGATGATAAAATGGATAGATCAAAGGGGGCTAACAGAACCACTCCCAAAGCAGCGCGAACGTGGATAGAACAGATGGGGACATATGACATGGTAGATGCATGGCGACTGTGGCACCTTGGTGCTAGGGGTTATACGCACTATACAACAGTACATGATTTGCATACTAGATTGGATGGTTATTTGATTGATAGTAAACTATATGGTTGTGTATCAGAGGTGGATATTTTATCACGTACATGGTCAGACCATTCCCCAGTTATGTTGGAATTCTCTTTAGGAACTGCATTTGGGCATACGTATATATGGAGAAACAAACCCAGAGCTTATAATGACCTAATATATAGAACTGAAATGACTAGAAGTTTAACAGAATATTTTGAATATAATGAAGGATCTGTGAACTCCAGTGCAATTCTTTGGGATGCATGTAAATGTGTCATGAGAGGGAAGGCAATGTCCCTGGAAGGAAGTATATTAAAGGGAATCAGGAAAGAACTTTTAGAATTGGAAAGGGAACTTGATGAAGTTACAGTTAGAATGACAAAAAATGATTCGGCCCAAGACAAAATTTTATACACCAATTTACTCTTGAAATACGATGCTGTAGCAAAAAGAGAGCTTGATTATTTATATAAAGAGCAAAACGCCAGGAGATACAACGAAAGCTCTAGACCAGGAAGATATTTAGCTAGATTAGTTAGACAAAACTCTTCACCACCTACAATAACACAGTTAAATGATAAAGATGGAAACATTTTGAAAGATACAAGAAAAATATTGACAGAATTCAAGAACTATTATGAAAAAGTGTACACTAATGACGCTGAAGCATTACCTGAAGAGATAGCGGAATATCTCGAAGATATAAGACTGGCCTGGGCCTCAGATATAGATAGGAAAATATTGAACGATCCGATTACTAGCGAAGAGATTATTACAGTTATAAAAGGGTTACCAATTGGTAAAGCTCCTGGCCCTGACGGACTTGGAGCTGAATTTTATAAAGCACACTGTAACTTCCTAGCACCATATCTGAGGGACATATACCTTAACGCGATTGAAGATGGAGAATTACCTGATACAACTAGAGAAGCTCTTATAGTGTCACTATTAAAACCTGGGAAGGCTCCAGAGAACCTAGATTCTTATAGACCACTCTCCATGTTAAATACTGATATGAAAATACTAACTAAAGTATTGGCCAACAGACTGATGTATATCATGCCTTTTTTAACACTTCCTGATCAAGCTGGATTTGTACAAGGTAGAGCCACCACTGATAACCTTAGATTATTATTTGCCATATCTGATGCAGTGCAAGACACTCAAAATACAATAGTTGCCTCACTGGATTTTCAAAAAGCATTTGACACAGTCAACTGGTCTTTTTTACTGACCACTCTCTCAAATATGGGACTTGGCTCACAGTTTATCAAAATGATTAAAACTATATATACAAAGCCTACAGCTCGGATATTAATTAACAGTGCCTACTCAGATTATTTTCCTATTGGAAAGGGCGTACGCCAGGGCTGTCCACTATCACCCTTGTTATTTGCTCTGGCAATAGAGCCTTTTGCTTGCAAACTTAGACAACATCATAAAAATATGGGAATAATATTGCCAGAAGCCAGGATAACCGTGTCTCTATATGCTGACGACATATTGATATATATTCAAGACCCTGACACACAGATAACACATTTATTAGAAGAAATTGAAAATTATAGCATTATATCTGGCATAAATATAAACTGGAAGAAATCAATATTGTTTCCCCTGAATGACACGACCTGGACTCCTGGACCGAACTGTCCGCTTACACTCGAAAGCTCTAGTTTTAAATACCTTGGCATACATTTTGCTAGAGAAAAAAAACAGGTATATCTTAGGAACTATGCACGTTTGTTAGAAGACATAGGAATACTTGCAAGAAGATGGAAGACTGTATCGATAGACTTAGCAGGAAGAATAGCATTAGTGAAAATGATAGTTTTACCAAAATGTTTATATGTTTTTTTAAACACACCTGTGATTCCTCCTATGAGTTTTTTTACCACACTACGCACACATATCTTACAAATCGTATGGGCAGGGAAACAACCTAGGATATCGCATGATGTTTTAGTACAGCCACTTATTGAAGGTGGTCTGGCACTGCCGGATTTAGAGAGATATTATGATGCAGCTCAATCCTTTTTTGTAGCTAGATGGTTTAACACACATGACGTACGCCCTCATAAATGGGCGGAAAGGGCACTAATTGATGGAAAAGACCTTAGAGAACAGGCATTAAAAGAAGATGTGATCGTGAGACCATATGGGGGAAATGTGGTTAATTGTTCGAAGAACGCTCTGAGAAGAACAAAAAAATGGGTAACGTCCCCGATCCAAGTGGCAGGTGACATAGAAATAAGGTGGATACCACAACTATCTCTAAATAATGAACCAAGATGGATCAAATATCTGGAAAGAGCAGGGTTGAGAAAAGTCAAAGATCTTTTTGTAGATGACTGGTTTAAAGCACAGTATGAACTGGAACAACATGCACCCTTTCAAGGTTGCGATGCATTCATGTATCTGAGAGTTAAAGAATCTTGTAAAAAATGGTTACTGGATTACCCCTTTCTTCCACCTGATGACCCAGTTGTGAAATTGATTTGTCAAGAAACTGAGACTACTGTTAAGGTGTCTGAAATATATGCTGTGACTTCTAGACCAATCTCTGAATACTGGGCCAAATTAAAGGGTAAATGGGAGGCTGATATAGCCGAACCAATACTTGAAGAAGAATGGACAGATGCTAGAAAACGGATAAAAGAAATTGCATCTAACTATAGATATAAATTGGTTCAATTTAAGGTGTTACATAGAATGTATTATTCACCATCCACACTAGCTGGTTTCTATGTAAACAGAGACCCTGGCTGTCCCAAATGCACATGTATAAAAGCAGACTTTTTTCATTTGATGTGGTCTTGCCCTAAAATACAAAATTTTTGGTCAGAAGTGATGTCAGAAACCAAGACAATACTAGGTTGTGATTTGAAGCTTGATCCAAAGATTTGGCTATTAGGCATGAAAATTAGTTTGTTGGGATTAAAGAAACGATTGTTTTATATGATTACAATTGCGGCTAAAAAAACGATTGCGGAGAAATGGATGTCCAAAACTGTTCCTAATATAAAACATTTAAATAACATGCTGTGGAAACACTATGACACTGAAGCAATATACTGGAACATGGTCTCACCGGCATGCTCACCGAAAGACTTTTGGGCCCCTTTCTTGAACTATTGGTACACACAAACTACAACATGAGAAAATTCTATTCATAAAGACTCTACCTCTGTTCCTATTTTATTCTAAACGCATATATCTAATCCCCACTGTTCGTAAACCTGAACTCATATTGCCTTAGTTCTATCATGCATATGTTAAATCTGTATAACTCTCCCCTGATAGAAGCTACATGGCCGTTGTTAGTTATTTTTATATTTATGTTTATGGGTGAAAATGTAAAGTTTGTTTGTTGAAAAAAGGTATAGGTTATAGTAAATGTATAACATAAGATTAGTATGGATATATAAGAAATATTATGTTTATGTGGAAAATTTGTGGTCAAAATTTAGGATGTATATGGTAAATAAGAAAATAGGAATGGTATGTTATGTTATGATTATATTGTAAAATTTTAATAAACAAATTAAAAAAAAAAAAAAAAAAACTTATTCATTCTCGACATCATTCTTCTACATGGTACCAATCCATTTTGCCCACCTCCCAGAGTAAATCAGTCCTGCTTGATAGTTTCCCGTCTTGCTCTGTGTTTTCATATCTATTTTGAGTGTGACTATTGACCTCTTGTAACATAAACATTAACCAAAACACAAACCAAACTCCCATGTTTACCACTCCCACCCACACCAGATGATTCCCCAACTTACATCCAGTTGATCCCGTTACTGCACACATCATCGTTCTAAAAACAACCAATAAACTATCACATACACACCAGCAAACGCTTGGGGGGGCTGCCGATCGGCGCGTAGTACAGGATCATACGTTCATTATGCATGGGGCTTTCCCGTTTCAGAGGGACCGCGTCGTTATTCTGTGGGTACAGTTCCACCTGCATCCACAGGCATCAGGTTACAGAACCTAATACAACTTAACATTAATGTAGACAGCGGATTATATTTCGGCCATAGATCAACCAACAGGGTCAGTAGAGCTTTCTTCCGTGGTGGGTTGACTATTGTTTAGTTCAGCTGACAACTGCGATTGACCACCCCTGTTCCTGGGGCGCCCAAGTCTTGCTGTGTTTCGCGGGGTTCTTTGTGGTCTATGTCTTATTTCTCCAATATTGTCTAGTACGAAAGTTTCAGCTGCAGCGTGGGATTCAAATAGCCATGTTTTATCGTTCCAGATGACTCTAAGTTTTGCGGGGTAAAGCATTGAATATTTAACATTGTTGGACCGCAATGTGTCTTTCACATCTAAAAAGCGTCGTCTGGCGTCCTGCACAGCGGGGGTAAAATCTGGATATATGGAGAGCTTAGACCCCTGGTAGTGCAGCTCCCCTTTTTCACGAGCCAGTCTAAGGATGGTATCACGGTCTCTGTAGTTCAATATGCGTAGTATTATGGGTCTTGGTGGTGCTCCCGGGGCAGGTCTGCCATTCAATGATCTATGGGCCCTTTCCACTACAAACAATTGTGATAGATTTTCTTCGCCGAACAGACCTTTTAATAAGTCTTCTACAAAGGGTTCCATTGGTCTTGCATTATGGGATTCCGCTAGACCGATTATGCGGAGGTTATTCCTTCTCGTACGGCCCTCCATATCTTCTTGTTTGGTCTGGAAAGCCGCCATCTTGTTTTCAGCTTCTTTTAGTTTGGCTTCTAAGGCTTCCACAGTGGTTACTGTATTGTCAATTTTATCTTCGGTTTGCTGGGTTTTATTTTTAAGCGAATCAATAGCACATTGCAGTCCTGCCATAGTATTACTTTGTTCATCCAATTTGTTGTTAATTGAGTTAATCCCTTTTTGCAATTCAGCGAACATTTTATGTACAGACTGCTCATTTAGATCCACTTCTTGTTCGCATAGGGACTGTGGCGAGCTTGAGGCTTGGTCTCCTGGTTTTGTAAATTTATCCATAGTGCTCTGTCTTTTTGAATCTTTTTTTCCCATAATTTCCGGTAATAGTAGGACATAGACTGCTCCAACAAAGCAGCCCTGTTTCACTGTGAGCACTGCCCAGCTATTCAGGAATACAACTTTCTCTTTATAGTGTTCTCTGCTTCCCAATAAGGCAGTAGTGTAGGGTATACAGATGTGCTGCTGATTACACAATTGGCTCGTAGATTATGCTGTTGTCAGGTACAAAATGGCGACCTTTCTCTTCAGTGTGCCTCACCCTACCCAGTCAATAACCCGCGTGTTCCCAGGTCCACAGGCAACCCGGGGCTCACAGGGCGCCCAATCTCACATCCATATATGGCGGGGCAACTCCCAGCACAAGCCGCGCTGATATTGTGCGGTCTCCACTTCTCAGGGCACAGGGCCGGCGGTCATGTGCCGGATCCGGCAACTCACCCCAATCTCCTATGGGGCCCACGGGCCAGCCTCACCCGTCGGGTGTGATCTCCTCAGCTGCCCGTTCAGGGCCTCCGTCGGGCAGGTGCGGTCTCCAGGCACAGCCACGTCGCGTGCCTGTGAGCTGCCCCGCGTCCGCACCTTGGTTGGGCAATGCGCAGTACCCCGTCTCAGCACACACCGTGTCGTCCCACTCCACGGCACTATATGGTCATCCGGTCATCCTTCTCCCCGCCGGTCCGTCACAGGAGCCGCGCACTCGGGGCCCCCTCAGGGTCGGAGCAACCCCCGCCCCTAGTCGAGCCGCGAGCAGGACATCCCCGCCCCGCGGCAGCTCCTCGGATGGTTTCAGCACGCCGCTCCCGCAACCAAGTCCACCGGCCACCGATTTCAATCGGGCAAAGCACGTTACACTCAGCAAGTGTTAGAAGGCAGGAATCCGCTGTTAATATTGTGCGGGTCGCGGTCCCTCCGGTCAGGCGCCCATATTTTAGTACGCCGACTCGGGAGCTCTAGTTGGAAGCCGCCATCTTGCGCGTGCTCCACAGCGCCCCCCCGACTTTGGATGTTCTTTTGAGCAAAACAGACACCACCCAATTTCACTCTACATGGGAGAAATTGATGGTGGAGGTAAGTCAGTGGCTGAGGATAGCATGGTCGACTAGGTCGAATGCTAGGTAACGTTTGTCATTGAGAGCACACTACAGATAAACTGTTTCAGGAAGTCACAAGGGGAGGCAGCCATCAATTTCAAAGCCTGTGGAACCAGCTACAGACAACACTCTGATCCAAGCAGAGGCCAGACCGTAGGACCAAAGGCACAGTAGTATGAGCTTGCCCAGCAAGCACCAAGCTGCAAATAAAGGATTGATCCACTAAACAGGAAATCATAACCAGAAGATTCATACTAGAAAATCCCTATTGTACTACAATGTAGATGCATTGAACTACCATCCTACCAGCGCACCCCAAGTGGGCGACTCGAGAGGATGGTGGACTGAATGGAAGAACTGAGAGAAAGAGAGAGTGATCCTGATAAGATGTGAACAAATTGGTGTACATTGCTTTAAGTAGCCTCCCTCACTTGGTCTCAGCAAATGAATACATTCATTATATAATGAGTCTGAAACTGCTGGTACATGTGTTCTGTGGCATCCAAGGACAACAGGCTCGCGAGTCTGCATTATTTATAAATGTATTTTTAGTCACTATAGATTCTACTTCAGCTTTCATTGCTAATTGTGGATTATGTGCATAATGTATGAAAATGTTTTTGTTGCACATTCACCACACAAGAGTCAAAGAAAGGTAGCTTAGACCGGCTGCTTCAAGGGCAGAGTCCAAAATCACAGTCTAATCATATAAATATGTATCTCCTGACTGCAATTCTTCTAAATGGCCAATAAACCTAAATTCCCATATACCGTTCTAAAAGGAAAAGCGGCATGTCTGATGACTAGTTCTAAATTATTTGTATAGATAGGCACTCTCTGGCACCCTAAGATCCAGCATCATAGGCCTTCTACAATGTGCCAGATTTAAGAAAGCTCTGGGAAACGGCTGTTCCTTCATCTCCACGACCGTTCGCGCCTGGAATAGTCTTTCTGAAGACATGAGATGCAAAAGGTCCCTTTCACACTCCCAGAAAACCACCAAGACGGACTGCAGCAACAAAGACACATCCCGCTGAACTCAACTGCTTTCTTAACATCAAGCAACCGTTGCATGGCTGTCCCCTGGGTAGTTACCACAGCTACTCATAATGTTTCATTCAGTAAATTGTCTCTTGTTCCTGTACCAGGTGTTAGGCCTGGTCGAACACCAGGTAAGTAAACTAAAAATGAAATTATGAGCCCAATTTTCTGCCCGGATAGCGTCAACTTAGCTACATGGAGACTTTCCACAGGGCGGCCACATGAGACTGGACTGAAGAAGCCACAATCCTTTTGTTGATTAATGTTGCTTGATGGGTGGACTCCACCCCTGGACATTTTGGATGTCCAGGTGTGCTCTCCTCAGAACCACTGCCTTTGCTTGCACTGTGTGTTTACATGCTGAAGCCGATAGGTATGTGAACAAGTACATTCATCATTTTTAGGCCAACATTAAGACCAACAAAACTGGATACGTCTAGATGTTTGAACACCGCATACACCTCTCTACCACTCACAGCAATTGGCATTGAGATAGTCACATAGATCAGATGAAGCAGGCCCATGGAAAACATTTATTACAAAGCCAGACAGACGGAGGTCTGCCGTCATACCTCGGAGGATGCCCTTGCGGTTCTGCTGGTGGAGAGCGGTGGTCTAGTGACCTTGGATCCAAAGGCTATGTGTGTTGAATCTGGATTTTTTGTGCTGCGAGAACTTCCTGGTCCTCTGTTGGTGATCATATCTGCATGAAAACAAGGTAGGCAGGGAGTTTGATCATTGTTTCTGCTCAAAATCCTTAACACAATATAATACAATATAACAGGAGATCAGGGAAAGGCTGGGACTGACCATGAACTGAATTAGACAATCGTCTATATCTCATTTCATTTATTGGCCATTCTACAAATAACAGAATTTAACACAAAGTGAAGAAGGAGAGAGAGGCAGGTATGGCTACTAGGCACAGCCCCAGTGGGGCAAAGACTGTATCGTGAGCCTACAACTGAAACAGGAAGAAGCAGAAAGGTGTCCTTGTCACAATCCATCTTGCATGCCCTAAACAGCTGAGCACCGAGGGTCTAAAGAACGAGAAATAAGCAGAACCATGAATCACTTTGGCTTGTCATTTTGAGTTTGTACAACGATGGTAGCCCAGTTTTGAGTTCAGGACAAAAGCTGCCTCATCCCAGGTATCACAGATGCCAAATGTCCATCTATATCAGCCCATATGGAACCATATACAACATATAGGCAACAAGCCAGGCTTCTAAGCTGTGGCACATAGTAACCAATTCTGTGGTCCTGATGGATCTTTCCGGGGGAGAGGCAACAGCAGCTGAACAAACTAAAGGGCTTAGATGTGCACGAGAACTTAACTCATGTGGATTAGAGATGCCATCTAAAGGCGGACTCTACTGTAAATCAGCTGCTCAATACAAAGCTCTGCTGGGAGTAGAATGGGGAGTGCGCCATCTATATAATGAATCCTTAATTCATACTCTCTCCATCGGCACAACTACACAGACTGACCTTTGCCTGAAAGTGCAAGTGCAGGGTACTTTCCTCACACCCTGTAAAAATCGGTCTTAAAAAATGCGGCATAGTGTATTCGGCATAATTACCCATTTCGTCCTTAGCTCACGACCTTTAAGCACATCCATTTATTTTCATATTGTTTAGCAGTCATGTTAGCTATCAATTCTAGATACTGTTCTATTAACCTCCTATAAGTAAATCTGCCAGCACCTGCAAAATCTAGCAGCCACAAACAGTTTTTAATGCTCCCAAGAGAACTTGCTCACTGCCCTTACTCAAAAAAACCTCCACTGGCTGCCCATCAGGTGTAGAATCAGATTAAAGGCTGCTTGTCTGGCACAAAAAGTCTATTGGCAACTCGGCCCAACTATATTAACAAAGTACACTCCAGGTAGCACTGTAACATCCTCCCCAACCTTCCAGCTCAACCGGCCACATTCAGGTAGAGGAGCATGGGAGGGGTAAGATCTACATGGACACCACCCCCTCCCAGTGGAACCTACTCCCCGTTGCACTAAGGAGGACTCAATCGCACACGGCCTTCAAAAAGGCGTTGAGGACTCATCTCGTAACCCTTGCTTTTTCTACGCTGGTACATTGTACCTGGGATCCCCGAATCACATCGTTCAAAACCCCCTCTTTCTGTCAGGGGTGCAGCATTAAATGCCTCTGCTTCAGGCCTAGCCCTTGATGCTTTAGCAAAAGAGTGTTTTACATACATAACACATATTACTGCGGTTGTTTACGATGTTGTGAAAACCCGTAGGGGGAGTTATGCATATGGTTTGGGTGTTGAATATGTATTGTATTGTGTGTTTGGTTGAAGATGGACTGCAACATGTACGCATCCGTAAGATGGCACTTGTACCGTATTAGGTGTTCCAATGGCGACATGACATTTTGTGGCAACATGGATTATGCATTGGGTTGGAGACATGCCATATAGTGGCACACCTCCCTATAATGAAGCCGTATCAATTGTTCGGTTGGGGATATGCTACAAAGTGCCACACCTCCCTTCGATTGACAGCTTGATCATGTATTCAGCATAATCCAGTCATACATGGTTAGACACGCCCATCCATTCGACACAAATCTTATCTAGAGATGCTCTCTAGTTTTAACTCTGGATTACTTTTCTTACATGTTTGTTGTTGTCTTTCCTGCTTGTTTTATGTCAATATTATAATAAAGGAACATCTCGTATGAACAATCCCAAAAGAACCACCATCACAAAATACTATAGTGAAAAAATATACATAATATGTTTTATTGTAGAAAAAGAGTTTTTAAAAATTCGTACTGATCATTCAACAAAACCTTTCATATCTCATTCATACAGAACACGTTTGACATTGTTTTGAAACATGGTCCTCTTCCATACAATTCATATTTGTACATGTATGTTGAGCCACAAATTTGTATAAGTAATCAATACCATATATCACATTGAATCAAAAAACAGTATCCCAAGTAGTAATTTTACAGAGTCCTTTGTTTTATGTTGGCGCTCAGCGGTTGAAAACTTTGTGTAATCGCTTTAAAAAATTTTTTATAAATAAATAAATCTGCACCCAACTTCAAACTGTAAAAAAAAAATTCCCGCCACAAATCACCGCCTCCAATTTTTTAAAGTCTTACACTCCATGTACTATACCCCTCTTGTAT
>JAWLIA010000023.1:0-13741 GCA_034782015.1 Desmognathus tilleyi
GTGTGCAAAAACATCTTAACAAATAAAATCACCACCCATTGCCCTCAAGTGCTTTTCCCTAGACATACTCAGCCTGACTACAGGCGGAGCGCAGAGACAAGCGCCAGCGCTAGTGGCAACTAGCGCTGGCGGAGAGGTAGCGCCCAGCACAGAACAAGTCCGGCGAAGTGCGCACACAAAACGCAACACCCAGGTGGCCCGGCAGCGCCCTGCAACTCAGCGCCCCAGCACCAAACCGTGCGCGGGTGCAAAAGCACGCAGCGCCAGCGCAAAACATGACCCAGGCCACACCGCCAAGAAAAATAAATAACGCCCAAGTACAAATCAAGCCAGCAGTGGGCGTTACACAAAACCAGCGCAAACCGAAGACCCAGTTGTGGGAAGGTCTTAAGAGCACACGCTCCACGTCAAACGCCGTGCACAGAGGCTGCACAGCTGACTGCACTGGCGCCAACCCCGAACCACACAACAAACAAACACAGCAACACACCCGTCTGGAAAGGTAGATCCCTATCCTCTCAGCGCTGAAGGGACAACAGTACCCTCACCTGCTACACGTATCAGGCAGCGATACAAAAGACCACCATAAAAAAAACGATAACATTCCCTGCAATAGCAGTCCTCTCTGAAACTGGAACCCCAACACTGGGAGAGACAGACATATGCCCCATAGCAGCACCAAGGAGCCCAAGACAAAGGACAGTGCCAATTGTGAAGTCTGCAACAGAGTGCACTCCAAACATATAGGACAATCCTATCTGCCACAACTAGCCACTACAGATTCACTCTGCAATACACCATTTAATCAGTGTAAACCATACCAACTGCATGTGCAGGTGTCCACTAACAAATAACACAGGAGTACCAACAGACAGCAACCTACATCCAGCCCATCCCACCAATGGCAGAATACCTACATTACCTCCGCCGTACACGTCACCGGCGCTGGAGAATGCAGAGGGCCCCACGGATACCACGCCAACGTACAAATGTTTTTGCTATGTCTGCTGAAGAGGTGCACCGGTTATACAGATTCCCGCCTGAAACCATCCTGGAAATCGTACGTGCAATAGAACAGGACATAACCCCTACAACACAACGAGGTGACCCATTACCAGCACTATTGAAAGTATCAGTGACCCTGCAGCTGTTAGCTACAGGAACATTCCAGTCTGGAGTAGCCCAATGCATGGGAATAGCACAGCCAACATGCAGTAAAGTGCTACATCAAGTCATACCTGCAATAAACATGAAGCTAAGGTACCTGGTGAGCATGCCGCAAACATGGGAGGACATGAGACAAATCAAGCAGGGATTCTACAGCATGCATGGTATGCCAAACACCATTGGTGCCATTGATGGTACACACATCCCATTGAAAACACCATCTACTAATGCACATGTCTACTACAACCGACGTGGCACAACAAGCATAAATGCACAGCTGATCTGCGATGCCTCCTGTAGATTCCTAAATGCCAACATCACCATGCCAGGGTCCACTCATGATTCCTTTGTGCTCCATCAGTCCTGTATCTACCAGCAGTTTGAAGCTGGAGTCTATGGAACTGCATGGTTACTGGGTAAGTAGCAAAGGGCCACCACACATCACACGATTATACATGTCATGGTGTTCACCTGTTGTGTATAACCTAACACACCGACAGCACAACTCCACCTGTGCATACCTCCAGTCCTACTAAAGAACCAAACCAAGGCAAAGCTTGTAGTTGACAGGAAAGCGACCCCTATTGTTAGTAGGACAGTGGCAGAACGAAGTAAGTTGGATAACAATAACCAAAGCCAACATGACATGAACATCATCCCATCTATGTACGCTAGCCTCCAGAACACATTGGGAGGTGGGAGTCCATCACTCTCCACAACTGGAAGCTGGGAGTGAACAGATACATGTGAACAGAAACATCAATCCTCCCCATTGTGCATAAGCTGTGTTAATCCAAAAACATGACATCCCAAATAACCATGACATGTGGCTACAGATCAACTTAACTTGTAAGTAACAGGCTCCCACTGATCAAATAGCAACAGCACTGCTAATCCCCAATACTAGATGGGAGCATGGTCAAACTCAGTGATTATATCTGTGAGCACTAGGCAGAATCACATCAAACAAACTGGCTGCAAAACTGCACTTCTGAGACCATGTACCACTACAGACATATCATCATCTGCAAGATAAACACACACACATGCACACATAGGCACACATATGGAAGGATACATACACAGATCTCTGGCATGAACACCAGATGTATCTGCACATCCATCCATCAACCACTCATGCATCACTGTACCTTTGTTGTAATAGCAGACAAATGTGGGTATAGATGTCTGATGATGTCTGTCAACCCTTTGCATGTGTCTGAGCTGTAGTCCACTCAGAATATTACCCTTCTCAGATCCCGACCATGTGCGACCGAACATAGTGCCTCGGTTCACTCATCATGTATCCCTGACAAAAAAACTCCTTCAAAGTGGCAGAAAGCTGCTGGTGCAAGACCATCTATTCTATGCACAGATCCCATCATATTGCTCAACCAACCACTCTGCCATGAAATATGGTAATACCAAACACTACTCTCACCAGGCTATTCTGAGCCTGATTAACTGTTTATGGTGGAGTGGCAGCTCCCCACTCCATAGGCGGAACTTGCTCTCCATACACCAGCACAAGGCCTGTGTAAACGCCAATCAGACCTGTGAACACAGACAATAATATTTTGAATAAAAGTCCCCCTCTAGATGCCAGTTCACTGTGTAATCCCCCAGACCACAACGTTACTACTGCAACTTGCTCTGACTCTGCTAACATGTTGTCCACGTCCACCCACGTGCCCCCTGAACTAATGTCCGAGCCCCAGCCATACCTGAAGTACTAATCCCCCCTGGAACTCCCATTGGTTTCACAGAATGTACAAAAAACTGTCCTCAGCTAGCTTCAGTGATCAATCACTCCCTGGCTCCATGGCACATCCCTTGGACTCGTACACACATCCTGGTGACCTGCACACTGAAAAAGCCATCCCTGGAAGAGTACCTCCCATCCAACTATTGTTCCAGCTCCTAGTGAAAGCCAAGGAAACAGTTGCCACCCCACAGCTATGAACATATTGTTAGCACTCCAAACCTTGTGAACCATAACAATCTGGTGGCTGCATGTTCATGGGCACTGATTCTGTCCTTGTGTCTGTACCTGATGAACTGCACATGCTGGCGTGGGGTGGTGATACTGCTGGATCCATACCAGATGTTGAGGCCAATGGTGTTGAAATCCAGCATTGACCACAACATCATGTATGTACAACAAATATGTGTTCACAAGCAGTAAATTACGTACAAGACATGCCTACCGAATGCCATGCACAGGCAGTATAGGCACATATTGAACCAAGAGAATATAAACTATCCCACTATTGGAGATGTCACATGTCAATTTATGTGTGTACCAAGCCATAATACCATGTATGTATGATTTCATCTACAGGTGACAGTGGATACCCACTCAAGCCATACCTCTTGACCCCCATCAGCAATCCACGAACACAAGCTGAGCAACGCTACAACAGTGCACATAGCAGAACCAGAGTGGTCATAGAACGGGCCATTGGCATCCTCAAATCACGATTCCGTTGTCTGGATGTGTCTGGTGGCTCAATGCAGTACCATCCACGGTTCGTATGCAGCATGGCACTCACCTGTGTCATACTGCACAACCTTGCCCATGCCAGGGGACTACCACCACCAGATGAAATCCCCATGCAGCCACAAGAAGGGGATATACCAAGGCGCAGGCAGCAGCAAACACCAGCTGGCATCGTTGTACGGAATGCACTCATCCAAGATTGTTTTGCATAATAACACCACAACAAGAAGACAGATGATGCTTACAGTGACTTTATTATCCACATGAAACCATGATTGCACATTAACAGTCATGTGACCCCATGACATGTGGAAGAACATAGTATTAAACAGAGTACGTGGGGACAATATGAGTAGAGGCTACTATAACAAACATGCAAAATGAAAAACCACTCGGGTGAAATTTCGAGTAAATCAGAGCCACTGGGAATACCTCTGGTCCATTGTACTCCCATCTATATTTTGCCATGCAGGTACCATTACTCCAGATTGAGGCCAATATGCAAATTACACTAATGGCAGCGGTCAGACCAATTTTCCTATGGCTCTCACTCTTTCTGCACACGATTGCTTACAATCCCCCAGACCGCCCTTGGCTTTGTTGTGCCCCCTCAGTGAGGCTTCGGTTGCATCTTTAGCCACAGCAATCCCCGGGACCATTGTCTGGCCATACCTGTCCCACTTTGGGTGATGTTGGTAAAACACAATTACTTGATGGATGATAGCTTGAATGAAACGGAGCCACTGTGAACCCCCTACATCAAGTAAATGTGTTGTACTAACGTCACCCCAAGAGCACTGGGTATGGCCAGACATCGGTCCCGGGGATAGTAGTGGCTAGAGATGCAACCGAAGCCTCACTGTGGCGGCCCAATAAAGCCAAGGGTGGTCTGGGGGATTGTAAGCAATCTTGTGCTGAATGAGTGAGAGTCATAGTAAAAGTGGTCTGACTGCTGCCATTAGTGGTGTCAGAACAAATGTGCATATTGGCTTCACTCTGGAAGTAATGGCACATGCAGGGCAAATTATAAATGTGAGTAAAATGAGCCAGAGGTGTTCCCAGTGGCTCAGAACAAATAAATAATACATCCATCCGAAATATGTGTATTTGGCATTATAAACTATGACAGCAATCATATGAAAGTAAAAGCAAAAAAGGATGCAACATGGCGATGGCCAAAGCACTGAGAACAGTGCAATAAACAGAACGCTTATTCTGGAGAAAGAAAACTATGTGACATAGCAAACATCACTGATCTGACATTGATGGCATGTACAGACAGCTCCCATGCATGTCACACATTAAGGCCAACCGGTGAATACCCTGGTCACTTGACATACTATAATGTCTAGCACATCATGTCGTAATGGTGCCTATACCCTTGGTGTCAGGGTTATAGAGGACAGCACTAATACCATTATGCACATCTACCACATGTACTGAAGCATAACTGTGTGTGTCTGCACATGCCTGCATGTGCAGTCAGCTACACGGGCCTTTACGGACAATGAGCAGAAAAACTGCTCCACATGCAATCAGCATAACTACAGCAAAGCAATATAAAGCCACATAAAGTAAAATAGGTATTCACACATTTTAAGCTCTTATTTATACATGTCTGGTCATTTCACAACATTATCACAGAAGGCCATCCCCTAAATGAAAATGCAAACATCTGCTATCAAATTTTTAACCCTCCTTATTGAACATAGCATCACCTCCATACATTGACCCCTACAGATGTTCCCATGATGTGCCCATCATGGGAACAGTGGCTGGGGACTACCATGTGAAGAGGTAGGAGAGTGTGTTGGCTGTGGTGGCCCTGCACGGCGCCGTCGTGCTCTACGTGTAGGAAGTGCTGGTGGGACTTGCATGCCACCAGGCAGATATGGCAATCCCTCACCCCTGGCAGCATATGCCTGTCCATGATACATGTTGGCTTGGTGATACATGGGGAAACTGTTGTTAGGTTGGGGCAACTGGGGTTCCATGTACCGCGGTGCATAGGCCACAGCACCTGCATCACCCTGTGACTGATTCCCAGGTACATGTGGATGTCGGTAATTGGGTGGGAAAGTCCCCAATTGCCAATCTGGGTCCCCACCAGGATGTGCCTGTCGGACAAGGTTGATGAGAGAGGTCTGGTTGGTAGACAACTGGTTCAAGATATCTGTGACTATGGTCTCGTTCTGACGCATGGCAACTAATGGCTGGATGTATGTTGGCAGACTCCCCTGCAATGTATCACGGACACCTCGCAATGCCTCCACCAAGCTATGTGTCTGCGTGTGCACCAGTACCCTATGCTCCCTAGTATCACGTGCCTGGGCTGCATGTCTGTTACTGGCAGCACGGAATGCCCTCACTGTCTGAAGGTACATTGATCTTTGATAATCAACACACAGTTGTTGTGTGGTGTACAGACGGCTGAGTATAGACAGTTGCCGCCTCTGACCATCTAATATGTCCTCATCCATCTCTGCACCAGCCTGAGCCAGCCGTGGACCGGTGCCCCTTGCTCCTGGTCTGACTGAGCCAATGGGCCTGACTGTGCATACACCCTGTGTATTGGAATGAGTTGGTCTAGAAGGCACGGTATTGCAAGTGGTTGATGTGGACATGGCAACGGTTTGTATGCAAGATGTAGACCTGTTACCATGGGTGGCAGAGATGCCAGAGGTGCATATGGCAATGGATTGGGAGGGGACAGTATGGACCGGAATAACGGCAGCACGTGCATGTGAGAGTGCACTGCCTGATGTAGGGATAGATGTGGCATGGCTCTGTCCCATGACCTCACCATACAAAGTGACCAGCCCACCATCTCCTGCACGTGTTGTGTGACAGGGCATTGCTACATCATGAGACAAGCTTGATGTCATAACCACACCAGGAGGAACAGGCAACATGCAGACAGTATTTGCCACAGAATTGGTACATGTGGATGTGCCACTCTTTGATGTGACCATTGGCAAACCAGTATGACACACCCTCCCAGTAGGTTGTGTGGCAATGGTGGTCTGTTGTCCACTGCTAAGTCCTACAACATGTGCACTCTGTGGATGTGATACACCAGAAGGACCAGCAATTTCCAAAGCCGCTCTGTCGGCATTTACAGCTCTTACAGCATGGCGACTCATTCCTGATGTTCCAGGTTGCTCACCATCCTCGTATGTTGCAACACAACTGTCTGTTGTTCTTAGCACTTCTTGTGATCCTGACATTGTGGATGCACCTGCTGAGAGAATGGAGGTAGGTATCAGATGTGCACAGGCTATGACACAACACTCAGCTTCATAATCAGTGTGAAAAGGTGAACCACAATCTGTACCACAACATGCACTTGCTCTTAGTAAGTGATTACGTACACAAGCCCTCCATGTACCATGGCAATGTCATGATACCATAGTGAAGCACATAGACAGCTCAGCAGGGTCTCTGGCAGGTGATGTGACATGCAGTCACCAACATCACTGATGTTCGACACACATGGATGAATACCCTGTCGATGTACACATTACATTAATGCTACCTCAGTTCTCATGCTGTCAGTCTCAGCATTAATGCTATGCATGTACCCATGATAAGTAGCACGGTTCCACAACATGAATACGTCAACTTACAGCTGCAGTGTGCCTCTATGTATTGAAAGATTGATCAATTTCGTGTCAGCAATGCGCCTATGGCCTCAGACATATGGCCACAGCAGGTGGACCAATTACAATTGATTGGTAGCCCAACAATGTAGCAGTAAGTTTGCTTTCGGGGTGAGTCAGATCGCACTTCCCACTCACCCCGAGGAATGGTGTCAGGGAATCCTTTCATGACACCAGTCCTCAGAAGGGTATGCACATTGGGCATTGCAGTAAGCCCAGTAGGAAGCAACTGAGTGAAGGTGGTATTGTAGGCAGTGATACACTGTTGAGGCCAGGATTCTGCACTAGGAGCCACTGGCTTGTTTCTGGTTGAAGCGGGGGACTAGGGGCATGTTGTCATTGCAGGACCAGAGGATGCAGGTGAAGGGGCAGCATGGAATGGGGGCACATACGTAGGTGGGGGCAGTACCGGAATGTCTGCAGCAGCCCATGGCACATGGTTTGATTTATAGGGGCTGCTTGACTGGAAGGTAAAACCTGGCCTACCAACGATTGGTCTCACTGGCCCTATCCCAGCACTACCCTCACTGTCTAGCCTGAGGGTCTGCATTTCATGGCGGTATAGTTTGGAGGCAACTCACAGTACGACTAAACAATGTGGCTTTCATAGGTGTGAGCTAATACGCTGAGGAGGAGATGGTGGCGTTGACTTGAGCAGTCAAGGACAGGACAGTGCAAGATAGATGGCCAGCCTTTCCACTATTTCCAATATGTGGTTAGCGTTGCTGGAGATGAGGAGGGTGGAGGAATAGGGGATGAGAACTGTATGGCAGTGGGGGCTGACAACAACTACAACTTGCGTACTGTCAACATCCAGGGAGAGAGAGTGCTCTGCCATGCATGGCATAATGATTCCGTTGATTTTGTTCAGTGTAATTGAGGCAAAGGAGTGGATGCCTGTGAGGGGGACATGGACTTCAGTGTCACCAGCAAGGGATGCGTAGGTTACCCCCAAGGTGTCAAGCCAGGGGATAAAAGGATCGGTTGCAATGTTGAACAGTGTAGAACTGGTACAAGGAACCTGTGGTTTATCACAATAGATATGGCAAGGGTCAGCTGACTCAACTCATCTAAGACCCTAGAGGTCATGTCTGGGGGATTGGAGGCAATCCTATCGCCAGTCACTGTAGAGAAGCTGACAGTGTAGGTGAGTCATTTACAGAGGATGCGGTGGTCCTACAGATCAAACGGAACAGAGACCTTAAGGAGGAGGATTGTGGCCATGCATCCAGATTCACAGATTCTGCCAAGCTGGAATCATCAGTCCAGCAGGGCTGTGTCAGACTGGGAGGGGCGGGTGCAGATGCCAGATTGCCTAGAGGCTAACTACTGGCTGTCCTCTGGGTAGAGCAGGATCAGGAGAGCAGGATCTGGAGATAGTCTGCCTATGGATTAGTCTGAGTTAAGGGACATTAGAGAAGTGATGATGGTTGTTGGGGAATGAGGGTTTAAGGGTGTATTTGCTGAGGATGGGGGTGACCCATGCATTATCTATGGATGTTGGTATGGTAAAAGAGCTGTTATAGGTATTGATGTAAGTGATGATGGGGGGAGCAGGTGTGTTGGTGGTACATTAGAATGAAGGTGTTGTGCAGGTGTTACGTTCACAGGGGGAGGGTATAAAGCCTCAGTAAATAGGGATGTTGAGGTAATGGACATCAATTGCCAGTTTTGGTGAGCAACCAAGAGTGAAGATGGGGTGAGCACTGGTGTTGAGTGGTGTGCAGGGTACCTTGCAGAGGTGGTGGGCAGGATGGATGCTTGGCATGCGTCTGGGAGACAGTGAGCCAGTGACCATTTCATACAGGTGGAGAGGCAGAGTGGCTGGCCTGTCCCTGGTAACAGCCTGGTCCAGGGCATCTAGGCCCATCTATGTCCAGGCTGTTACCAGGGACAGGCCTGCCACTCTGCCTCTCCACCTATACTTCATACAGGGCTTACTGCAATGCCTTGACCCTTAAGACTTACCCTTCCAGTGACTCTATGTCCTGTATCATGCATTCACATCTGCACTCATCACATGTGCCTCATATCCCTGCCATCAACATACTCTCACACACCCATGTTCCAGAGTACCTAATGTTGACAAACCCTATACATCAGCATGATGTTTAACAATGCACATGACGTGTTAGTGCAACTGGTTGTTCCCACACATCACGTTACGTATGAAGACACTCTTGCTGGACCTACCATTAGTACCTAGTGCATCACACATGGGTATACGTAGCTACTGTCTGTGCCATCTGCATGCTAAGGCACATGTCCCTGATGTGAGGTACCTTGAGACCAAACTGTACCATGCACACTAATGTACACTGAGTAACATCCACCACTCCACATACTTATTGTATTGTCCCCTTCAGCTCCACACCACACCCTCATACACTGACACCACACTCCACATATCCTGCAGGAAAGGGCATACAGTTCCACAATAGCCACTGTTGTAATGGCCAGTGTGAAGTCCACCCATCTTCCTTAGGGATTACCCCTGGCATTCAGCTTCCATGCAGACACTGGTGTGCACCGTAATGCATCCCTTCCATCAACACTAGTGGATGTCACACATTGCCATGCCAGGACCCCACTGTGCACATAACATATTTGTTACACCAGTGAGCAGCAATTTGTTAAATAGCAGCGACAGGATAGAGCCAGGTCTCCTCCAGGTGACCCCTTTTACCGCTCATAAAGGATCACCAAGTTCCCCTCCAAGCAGCTAATGTAGCCTAATATGTCAGGCTGTGTGCTCACACTGGATACAACCTGGTCAGCAGTACCCCCACCATTTGCCAGGCTTACATCTAGGGACACCATTGCCAGGGACGTCGTACCCCACATGGGCTGACAACGCCAAGGTAAAGGTGTTCAATGTAACCACCTCACTCGCAGAGAGTTACAAATCGGAACACCAATTCTTTGGTGATGCAGGCAGACTACATTGGGCTGCTACCATGATACGTAGAGCTACTCCAAGCCCTCACTACCTGTCCCATGCATCTGTCCACAGTCATCAGATGTAAAATGGGTAGAGAGGTGTGGAGTCATATATGCGCATCACACATCAGATTAATGTGGCATATACTATTTGTGGGGTTTACAAATGATAGAGAAACACCATACCAACACCTGTCCAGAATGGTAATGGCCAGTAATATGACATGACATTACATGGACCATGTCAATGTGTCCTAAGCCATTCATGAGATATGCTCACTGCACTAAATTGACACTGCAATGCTATACATGCAAGACTGTCCATTACCTCTTCCAGCTGTGTCCTCACGTCCAACACCCACAATTTGCTCCTCTGCCAGCGTGCCAAGTGCATATTGCTCCACTAGTGACGTTCTCTGTGGGGAGGGGGTTCCTGCTCCAGTTATGGATTGATTTCTGCGGCGGTGTGCCTCATGTCCTTTGGCATCCCTCCGGACATCATTCCACCTTTTCTGACAATTTTTCCCTGTACGATTCCCACGTCCAACTGCATTTACAACAGCAGCTATTTCTGCCCATATGGCAGTGCGATCTGATGGGGACAACCGGGCAGCATTCGGCCCATACAATCTATTACGGTATGTTTGGACAGCCTCTGCCAGGGCCCGCAGCTCATCCGCTGTGAACCTCTTCTTCCTCTTGCGTTTTTTCCTTTGGCTAGAAGTGGTGTCATATGTGTTGCTGACCTCTTCCTCTGTGTCCTCGCTGTCCTGTGTACCATCATCTCGGTGGGGTGGTGGTGAGTCACCACAACTGTGCATCCTCTGTTATGCCTGTTGTGACCAATGGTGGGGTAACCTTTCCACTATACAAATGGATGCTGTCAGTTGGCAGGTGTGTTCCTCCAATGTGTGGCAACCTGTGTGGATGAGACAAATGTTTAGTTCACACTGCACCTCATCTTCTGCATTACAGGATCTGTCACATCATGTCCTATGTGACTTCTCATCTACCAGCATGTCACATGCTGATGGCTATTCTACATCTATTACATGTATGGATATGTGCTAATGTCTCTTTTCTGTGTGGACATTCATACCCTTCCCTAATTCCACACCCGACACACCGGTGGCACTTATCACTGGGCATCCATCATTCAAGGGGGTTGCGACTTTGGAGACTCAGTCGCTTCTAGCCTGCGGTGAGCATAGATAGCCTCTTTCCAATGGCTGTGTCTAGTGCTTCTGGGTTACTGTTGTGACCTGCCTTCACTGGAGGATCCCCACCATTAGGATTGATTACTGGCCGTTCACTATTGGAAAACACAGTTTGTAACCTCTTGCCACATTAACCTATGCAGTGCATGCATCCAAGGCTACAAGAGCATGCTGATGTGGAGATGGCTTATTGGAAGGCCTGTCATGATGTTTGTATATAGGTGTGTCAGCTTTAATGGATGTTACAGGGGGCAAGGTATCTTGGAACATTCCTATCTTGGAGGCCCACACACCTCCAGATGACAGTGCTGCATGTGCCAGCGCACAGCACATACAGTAGCAGACGGTGCATACAACTAGCAAATCCATTTCACTACTGTATGATTGTCTGTTTTGTGTGTTAAAGTGAGGGAAGGTGGTGCCCTTTGCAGAGGTCATGCTTGCTGTGATCTGTACCGTTTCCTCTCCATGCAGGGCAAAGAGTGACCACTGCAAAAGGCCCTTTCACACATTATATGTAAAGAAAGGTCCATGGAACACATGTGTGTACTATCTAAGTCCATATTTGGAAGTGACATTTGATACCGTGGCCATATGGCTTGTGATTAGGCACCAGGTAGTCACTGATTTAGGCACATTTTGGTCGGAATTATGCAGAGACACTGCAAATGAGATATTGTGCTATCTTATGAACACAGTTGGGAAGCACCACTGGAATGGAGACAGCATCATCACTGACAACCAGTAACCATAGTTAGTTATGTCCCTGCACTGTAGGCTGTGGTGTTCACTGCATCAGGGTACATCTTGGTGCTGGCACATGTATAACAGCTCCAGAGACCTGGGACTGCTACATGATGGGGTGACATGTCTGCTGTATGGCTTCCTGTCCCTGGCTTGCCAAATTCCCACCCACACGAGTGGATCTTGCCACAGGAATTGTAATAGATGGGGATGTGAGAGAACACTGAAGAGCTAAACGGCTGTCCACATGTTTCCTCACCTGAGCTTGACACCTGCCACTGCAAGGTCAGGGCTCATACACACTCCTCTGACAATGCTCCTACATTTACTAGTATTTTATACAGGACATGTCTCTGTGCCCACATGCCATCTGTCTTCATCATCATTACTGGCAATCATCCATCCAGTCATCATGATGTTGACGACTGTGTCTGGGACTGGCTCTCACAAAATTCTAGTTCCTTTGGCCTCGTACATCCTCCCCTGGGTAGGCTTAGTGCCCCCCAGGGGAGGCGCGCCCCCCAGTTTGCCCTATAGGGCGGCAGCATACAAACGGGTGACCTACTTTGTATTTGGACACTTCTTCACTGTCTACCAGTGGTCTACTGCTGTTTGGCTGCTCACTTACGTAACAAGGCCACTGGGGGCCTGCAGGTGGTCCCTTGGGATATGGGTGATTTCTGCAGCACGGCTCACAGTGCGACGCTGACTCCCTCTCCTGTGCTCGACATCCGCGCTGACTCCAGCCTCTTCTGCGGTCGACTTCCGCGTTTGTAGCGTTTCCGCCTCCGCGCACGCTTTTACGACGTTTGCGTCGACGCACGTCCTCTTTACGTCCGCCTGTGTGCGCTCGGTCTAGTCGTCAGCGCCAATGTTCAGGCCTTTGCGCCTCCACAGATGCGCTGTCTGGACGCTTGTGCTGTCTGCGCCTTTTCTTTTGTGTTTGCACCAGCGCCAGGTTTCCTTACCTGGCGCTGGTCCTGCGCCCGTTTTTCTGCGGACGCTCCCGCCATCTGTAGTCAGGCTGATGGTGTGCAGTCCTGAGGCAGAGCTACCTTTATTTTGTTCTTATAACTTAACCTCAGCATTAGTCTAGAGTGATCACAATTTCTCCCTGCATTTACCGGTTTTAAGGAAACAGTAATATTCGATTGAGCATTCCCAATTAGATACCTTGGTGCCCTGAGTCATCAACTTAGTTTCAAACCTACACTTCAATAAAGCTTGAATTTGCTTTTTTCATCTTTTATCCATTTACATCAGTTAGCAGACAACCAATCTTCTCACGGAGAGTGCATATAAGTGTACACATGTGTGTGCGTGTGTCCGTGCATTCGTGTGTATGTATATTTGTACGTGTGTGCATGCGGAAGCTGTGTGTTCGAGTGAGGGGAGGGCGCAGCTGCAGATGGCTGAGGGAGAAGTGAGCAGAGTGGGGAGAGTTAAGGAGAGGCTTGAAATGTTATCCCTCTACCAATGCTAGCAGTGTTCCATGTGCAAGAAGGCTGCATCAC
>JAWLIA010000024.1:0-13729 GCA_034782015.1 Desmognathus tilleyi
CGATACTGGACCTCGAACTGGTAATCCTGCAAGGCCAAGGACCACCGCAGAAGCTTACCCGAAGCATCTCCCAGGGAATGAAGGAAGGTGAGAGGGTTGTGGTCGGTCTGGACAATGAAGGGAACTCCGTACAGGTACGGCTGCAGTTTCTTCAGAGCCCAGACCACCGCAAGGCACTCCCTCTCCGCCACCGACCATCGCTGCTCCCTGGCGAGAAGCTTCCGAGACAGGTACACAATGGGCCTGTCTCCTCCCTCATCACATCGTTGACTGAGGACTGCTCCAATGCCTACGTCGGATGCATCGGTCTGCACGTAGTAGGTCTTACGTGGATCAGGGCTGGTAAGCACCGGCTCATCACACAGGATGGCCTTGAGAGTGTCAAAGGCTGTTTGACACTCCGATGTCCACTCCACTTTCCTGGGGGCCTTCTTCACCAAGAGCCCTATCAGAGGCACTGCAATGGTGCTGTACGAAGGCACGAAACTGTGGTAATAACCGGTAGTCCCCAGAAATCCGTGGACATCCCTCTGTGTGGTAGGACAAGGCCTATCCTCGATTGCCTCCACCTTTGCCTGCAGAGGACTCAGGTGCCCATGACCAACACAGTGCCCAAGGTAATCCACCTCCTCTTGAGCAAACTGGCACTTGGGTACCTTTAAAGTGAGGCCAGCTTCCTGGAGCTGGGTCATCACTGCACTGAGGTGCACCAAGTGCGACTTCCAGTCGAGGCTGTAGATGGCAATGTCATCCAAATATGCCATGGCAAAACTCTCAAGCCCTCACAGCACTGATTTCATCAGTCACTGAAAGAGCATTTTTCATTCCAAACTGCATTACTTTGTACTGAAACAGCCCCTCGGGGCCTGTCAAAGCAGGGTGCTCCTTTGTTCTCTCCATGAGAGGGACTTGTCAGTACCCCTTTGTCAGGTCCATTGTGGTAATGAATGTGGCAAGGCCCAACTTGTCCAGCAGATCATCGATTCATGGCAAAGGTGTGCATCACTTTTCATGATCACATTCATCCACCGATAGTATATGCAGAACTGGGTACTTCGGTCCATCTTCTGCACCAGCACTATCGGACTGGCTTATGCTGAGCTGGACACCTGGATGATGCCCATCTGCAGCATTTCTAGAACCTCCTTGCGGATGTTCTCTCCTACAGCAGCACTCATTTTCTAGGGTTTGGTATGGATGGGAGTGGCATCGCTGGTATCTACATTGTGTACCACTCCTTTCACAACACCGAGCTTTCTGGAGAAAGTAGCATGGAAATGAGAGAGGGTTTTCAGCAAGTCACCCCGCTGACTGTCGGAGAGCTTAGGGGAGAGCTGAGCCTTGGACAAGTCACTGGTCTCCTGTGACTCCTGTAAAAGGTCTGGAATGCCAGCCTCACCCTCATACAAGGTGTCCCCTTCACAGATGGACATGGTGAACTTGGTTCTCTGTATTTATGGTTTCATCATGTTCACATGATAGGTAGGTTGGGTGGGCACCGGGCTTGTCCATCCAGTCAACGATGTAGTTCACCTCACTGACCAGTCTGACAACCTTGTGGGGGCCTGACGAGGCAGCGGTCATCTTGTTCTGCCTGACAGGCACAAGCAGTAAGACCTCCTGCCCCTCCTCATAGGAGCTGACACATGCTCTCTGGTCATACCACACCTTCTGCTTCACCTAAGAAGCTGCCAGATTCTCTGCAGAGATATCCATCAGCTCCTTCAGCTGCTCCCGGATGTTCTGCACATATGGTACTATGGCTTGATCCTTTCCGGTGTGGCGACCCTCCCAGCCATCTTGCATAAGCTGGAGGGGTCCCTTGACCCTCCATCCATACAGGAGTTCAAAGGAGCTAAAGCCGTTACTCTCCTGTGGCACCTCATGGTACGCGAACAGGAGAAAAGGCTCTTCCACTGCTTTCCATGCTTGTTAGCGAATGCTAAGAGCATGCTTTTCAGAGTCCTGTTGAACCTTTCACAAAGGCCATTGGTCTCTGGGTGGTACGATGTAGAGGGCTGATGTTGCACCTCGCTCATGTGCCGCAGTAAGTGCATCATGTCACTCACGAACTAGATCCCTCTGTCATAAATGACTTCATCAGGAAAGCCCACCCAGGCAAATATACCCATGAGGGCCTCCGCCACCGTGATATATACCTCAGGGCAACTGCCTCAGGGTACCTGGTGGCATAGTCTACTACCACCAGAATGAACCTCTTTCCACTCACAAAAGGAGGATCGATGGGACCCATGATGTCCATTCCAACACATTGGAAGGGGGTACCCACCACTGGTATGGAGACCAACTTAGCTGTCGATCGCCCACCTCATTTACTACTTCACTGGTACAATTCACAGGACTTTATGAAGTTCTTCAGGTCCCTGGAGATTGTGGGCCAGAAGAAACTATTTAATATGCAGGCCTTTGTCTTGGCAATGCTAAGATGGACAGCTGTGGGGATCTCATGCCCCAATCTTAACAGTTCACTCATATATTTTAGGTGCACCACCAACCTTCTACTGGGCCCAGTTAAGAATGGCATAGTGGGCTCACTGTACAGCAGCCCACCTTCCCAATACACTGCATACCTCAATGTGGGAGAACCCAGCTCCGCTAGTGCAGGCTTGCAGGGCAGAACCCTCTGCCTGAGCTATTCCAATGAGGAGTCTGAACCCAGTGCTTCCTTGAAAGCCACTGGATTGTGGAGCTCCAGTGTCTCCAGAGTCCACAGAGCCATCGGGTCCACCACCAATGACCCCTCCCCAGAATCAACTACTGGTTCTGGAGGTATAGCGGTTTAATCCCCCAGCCAAAGGTCACCACAACATGTGCACTCTTCTCTGGCAGGGGGGTGTCCCATGGTACCTCCAGCAGAGAGTCACCCATGGTGGCCAGCCGGGCCCTTGCCTTTTTCTAGGCCTGAGACCTAGTGATGTCAGCCCTCATCTCCTTGAGGTAATACATACCAAGGTAACAGTCTAGCTTCTGGGTAGCACAGACCCCTATGTGACGCAGGACCCCCTCAGGATGCTGGTCTCCCTCCCAGGTGAGCTTCACCCTAGCCAGGGGAACATCACCTTGGTAGCCGTTGGCATAATCCACCGGGACTATCTCACCCATGTACTGACTCAGCAGCACACTGTCAGCCTTAATGCAGTTGAGCAACACACCACTATCTGGGAATGCGTGAATGGTGTCACCATTCAGGGAGAGATCCATGATCTCCCTCTTTAGCACAGGAGGGAGGTCCCCCTCTGCCCTGGAGCGATCCTGTATGGAGCCCATGTGCTCCACCATATCCCCAGCTTCAGACATAAAATTCACCTTCTCTGCAGGTAAACCCATGGCCTTCTCAGAAGGGCAGTCCTGTTTGAAATGACCATCCTTCCTGCAGATGAAACACTGGTACCCCTGCCCAGATTTCCCATCCCCCTTCTGAAAGGGAGCAGCTTTCACTCAGCTGTGAGCCATCCCTTTACCTTGGGCCTGACTCCCTCCCTTTCCCGGGACAGAAAAATCCCCCAGACTTCTGTGAATTACTGGAGTGCAGCTTGCCTCTGTCCCTAGAGGCCCTGCTCCAGGAGGAAGAACGGTTAGTAGACACATTACTTGAACCAACATTTCCCCCTTCGCAGGTTTGTTAGCATTTGCATTAATGGTAACATTGTTCTTGGTGGCTGCAGACTCGGCCTTCACCTGCTGGCAGTTCTTCTCCTAGCAGTGGGCCTTCTGGGCCATGTCTGCCGCAGACATGGGCCCCAGCATCTAGCAGCACAATCATGATGGGGTCTCGGGCAGATTTGATCAAGAACTCCCTCATACACACATCTTTAATGTCCTGAACAGTACTTGCCTTCTCGATCACCATCTCTAAGTCCCACATGCAACTGTTGTGCCTGAGAAGCGCCAAGTATGTTTCATGGTCCCCACGGGATTGACTACGGAGGTCTAATCAGAAAGAGTCTGCCGTAAAGTCAAAGCTCTCATGGAGAAGAACACAGACTTTGACGTAGTCTCTGAGCACCCCCAGGGGAGTGCTCATCACCATCCTCTTTGCCTTGCTGGTAATCAAGCTCACTAGCAAGAGCCCCTGCTCACCAGCAGGCATCTCTCCAGCCGTGCATACAATCTCAAATAGCTCGAGGTACTCACGCAAGTCTTCTCCTTTGTTCCATAGCTGGATGAGATGTCCTTTATTCTTGATGAGGGTGGTGTCTCTGGGTGTTTCACCTTGGCCTGTCGGTCTGGCAGGTCCAGTGGGTCAGGCCACTGCATCGAGCTGCAGCTGCAAGAGCACTCCTGCACTCTCCTCATCTCTCGGCTCTCAGTGAGTCAGGCCTCATCTAGGTTGATCTGTCGCTGAAGTAGTTTAGCGATGAGAGAGGCAGGAGCAGGCTCAAATGATGCAGGGGGCTCAGGCCAGTTTAAATGGCCTGGAGGGAAAACTGGTGGAGGGGAGGGCAGGCATAGCAAGTCTTTGGCCCTTGACCTCCATCTTCTAGTCGGGGGCCCCTGGCCCCATTGCTCGGAGTGGTAGCCCCCTGGATGGGCTTCTCACTCCCAGTAGGCTGCTGGCAGAGATCAACCCTGTGGGAAAGGATCCTGGTGTGTAGGTTTCATCCTGACATCACCCCGGGCTTCTCCACTGTTGCTGAACTACCTCGACTCACTGTCACTCACAGGACAAGATCTTCGGATATCCTCAGTTGGGCATGTCCCCCAGTGGGGCACCCCATATCGGCTGCTGGTCTCTTGATTGGACCCTCAATGAGATGAGGGGCCTCCGTTGATCCTTCGTGGTGGCCCCACGTCTAGCTCTGATGCATCACCTAACTCTCCTCCAGAGGAGCTGGGCCCCCAGGGATTCAGTGTGTTACCCCTGGGCATGGAAGGCTGCCTTTGGGAAGCCTCTTCCATGGTGGTCCTGTGCTCAGCCGAGTGAGGGCAGTGGGCACCACCTCCTTGGAGGCTGATCACTCCCTGGTGGGGGTCACCGGTTGGGAGGGGCTGACACCTGCCCAGGTAGTCAGCTGGCCCTCAAGCCACTCACTGGCTTGAGCCCTCACCAAATTCTACCATGGTCAGTGGGTCTGGTCCTCACATCCAGACCCACCAACCATGACCATGCCAACAACTCCACAAGCGGGGCCTGGGTAACCCAGTCCAGGTCCACCTGTGCAAAACTGGACATCACCTTAGGATGCTGTCTGAACCACTAGATGCCTAAACTACCAAACTTTTACTTTACTTTACTTTATTGACTGGATTAACGTGCCACATGCCCATGGGCCTCAGGGCACACAAAAGGTAGGGGGAAGCACACCTCCCAAAGTAACCACTCTTTAATGGCCTAGGTATCTTATCCTAGCATTTGTGGTGTCCCACACTGATGGATCCCACTGCTGCCACCAGCCAAAAGCAGGGCCAGGGGTAGAAACCTGCCCTTTTCACACATACACACCCCCTAGTTCAGCACTCTAGACCTGCCTCATGCAGCACCCGCCTGAGATAACTAGGGTGCTGCACTCAGGGTGAACGATCCTGGTTATTTGGCACCAGGATCGTTCACCCTGAGTGCAAACACCAGAAATGACACAAAATGAAAGGGATTGACTTGGGATCTTTCAAAAGTAAGACACGTGTTTATTAGCTGAAAACAATTAGGCACATGAAGAGCAGAGCGGGTTACTTTATTCTCATCACCACACGGTGAATTGTTACAGTACAAGCAAGGTAGATAGGACTGCGTCTAGTTTCTAGTGGTTCAATTCAGTACAGCAATCTCTAAGCAAGCTATTCACAGTTAAATACAAGGCCAGTACCACAGACAAGAGGCCACAGGGACTCACCATTTCAATGACTCTGAAAGGACAAGACAAGCCGTTCTCCAGTGCATTGCTGCTAGGCCAGGCCAAGCTATCGTGGCTTAGGTGCAGAAAATCAGGTGCCCTCTCAGGCCCGTCTTCCTTAGTAAATGCCTTCTGTCATGAGCACCCACTTGTGCCACTCAGAAGTCAGTCAGAGAGAGAGATGGTGAGCCTAGCTTACCCTACTAAATACCCCCTGCAGTGGTGGGAAAACCAGGCTGGGAACATCAACTTCTTCTAACATGGGGGTGTCCCAACCTCCAAAAGGTAGAGCCCAGGATTCGCATCAGGTTGTCTACTGCTGACCATGCTGGATGGACCCTGGGTGAAGAGATTTACACCTGGTCCCATCTGAGCACAAAGGTGCCTTTCACCCCTCTGCCCGGCGAGGACAAAGAGGGGAGAGGAGTTGGCCACATTCCTGGATGGGCATTATTAGGAAGAAGGGAGGAGGCTACTTGTGACAAAAGTGGGGCCACGGGTAGCAAACCTGCCCTTTTTGCACAAACCCACCACTTGTTCAGCACCCTTGGCCTGCCACGTGCAGCGCCCTCAGGATAACCAGTGCTGTTAATTACCGGGATCATCCACCCTTAAGTGTAGTCACCAAAAATGCCACAAAAAGAAAGCAATCGACTCAGAATCTTTCAAATAAAAAAAAACACTTATTTGTTAGCTCAAAACAGGTAGACATGTTAAGAGCAGAGTGGTTATTTCAAGACTGCACCCAATTTCCAGGTGAGTCGTTCCGGTACAAGACAGGGCAGGTAAATATCCTATGTGTCTAATAAAGTGGTTCAGTTCGTTAAGCAATCACTAGATAAGAATGTCACAGTACAGAAATACAAGTGCCACAGGGACTCACCACTCCAATGACTCCAGAAGGAAGAGACAGCCAGACTCCAGTGTGCTGCTGCAAGGCCAGGCTAAGCTAGTGTGGCTTAGACACAAGACACCAGGTGCCCCTCAAGCCCTTGGTATAGGTTCCTCTGCAGTGACCACGCTGCACATTCATCACCCAGAGTGTAGTTCAGAACTGAAATCGAGAGAGAAGAGTGGGTCAATTCCACCCACTAAAATACCTCCCAGCTTTGGTGGGAAACCTTAGCTGGGGTGGCACCCAGATCTCCCCACCAGAGGGGTATTTCACCCTCAGATGGTAGATCTTGAGGCAGGAGACACGCAGTCTCCTGCCAGCCTGAAAAAAGGAGGTCCCATGGTGGCAGAATACAGACCTGGGAACTCCACACAAAAGGCTCTCCCAACACTCCTTTGACTGCCTGGTCAAAGGGACTGGGAGTAGGCTCCATTCCAGACACCACAGGATGCTGGGAGGGAGCCTCACAGAGGAAAGAAAGAAAAGGGTTGGCTTCAAAGAAGCCACTACACCTTCCTGCTGGGTGTGAAACCCACCCAAAGGAATCACAGGACTTTGCGCGTCAAACCTCCCCCACCGAGAAGGATGGCTGTCAAGGAGCAGACCATTTGGATGCTTTAAGATAGGGGCAAAACATAAGGGAAGATGCAAACACATGTCACCAGGCCTGGGTACCTGGTTTGACAACCCCTGTCTCCATTCTGCAGCGTGGACTCATTTTTAGAATGAAGCCACGTGGCAACTTCCAGAAAGGGGGACACACTCAGAAGGGCCCCCAAAAAGGGAATCATGTGTTGGTTCCGAGTTAACCCACCCAGGGGAGCCGGGTGCACTTTTCCATGAAACCACAGTTAAATCATAACAGCGTTATGAATTAACTGTGATTTTTAATAGCAAACTAATTTTGGGCACTCACAGTAACACGGTAGCCTTGAGCGCACAAACCCACCCATAGACTAAAATGGGCTCACGGGAGCCTCGAATGCCGCAGTTCGAGGCTCCTATGTTTAACATGGGGAATATCTCACTCATAGTTAAACATAGTCACAAACACATGTGCTGGAGCATTTTACATGTGGTTAAGAGTAAACATGCTCCCACACACACCCTAAGCTAATCCTAGCCAGGAAGGGTCATGCTAGGGATGGGGTGCAGGAGGAGGCCGCCTATGCTCACTAGCTGAGCATAGGGCAGGAATTTCCAGGCTCCTAAGGACACAGAACAGCCCTTCCAGTGGCCCTCCCCACCTTACCATGCAGGCTAGGGGTCACTCTGGACCCCAGCAATGACTCGGGGCACCCTAGGCAACACCCTAACCCCTATGCTACACACACACACGCCCAGCCTAGGGGTCCATTTGGCCCATAGCTGGCAAAAAAAAAAAAATCACATCCACAGCAGGACTGTCTTCACACTACTACTTCAAAGACCCTCCTGACTTCCCGCTGGGAGAGACAACAGGTTCCCAGGAGAATATCCAGACATACTGCCAGCCCACTGCCTCCTCCTCTGAGGGGGGATGGCAGGTGCCGAAGAGCAAGGCCATTTGGATGCTCTAAGACACAGGCAGTTTCCTTATAGAGGTGCCAACTCATGTTCCCATGCTAGGAAACTGGTTGAGCAACTCCTGGCCCAACCTTACCATGTCAGCCCACTTCTCCAAGCCAAGCCAGCCAGCACAACCCAAGAATGGAGGGGAGATCATGCAAGCGGGGCGCCCTAGCACACTAACCATACAGGCACAGACAAAGCATACAGGGGTATGATTTGGAGGTGTCACCTATGTGCAGTGGCTACAGTGCACACATTTAACACAGAGATTTCCTCTCACACGTCCCACAGCTGCATCACACACAAGAGCACGTTTCACATGGCAGATGTAAACAGCTCATACACACACCCTAAGTTAAGCCTACCCATGAAGGGTCACACAAGGAATGGGGGTGCAAGAGGGGGGCTCCCTTGACTCACTAGCTGAGCCTAGGGCAGGGAATTATTGGCTCCTAGGGACCTCATAGGACCCTCCCAGGGACCCTCTCCACCTTACCATGCTGAGCAGGGGTCACACGTGACTAGGGGCACCCAGGGGAGCACCCTAACCCTTATGCTACACACACATACGACCAGCCTTGCGGTCCATTTGGCCCCTAGCTGGTGAAAAAAAAAACGCACACCAGATAGACTGTCTTCACAGTAACTCCTACACATCATACATGTGCAGAAAAAGGACATACAACGGTGGGTGAATTGTGTCAGTCACACTAAGTTTGTTTCCAAGAATGCCCAGCGGTATGCAGAAAACATGGAATTTTTACAGGTTTTTGGCCAAAAACACCACAAAAACGGCAACCTAACACACCGCCATCAACATGTGGCACCTCACCCAGCATAACCCTACTCCCTACTACTAAGCTGTTACATCCCATGTATGGTTGCACCCAAGCCACCGGTGAGGGATGGTCGCAAAACAAGACGTGGTATTGTTTGGCAAACTAATGAATTTTCAAACCGATAAACTTGGATGCATGTGCTCTTACTTTTTAACCCTGGGCACACAGACCATCAAAGTAAACCCTGCACATCATACATGTGCAGAAAGAGGACATCCTAACACACGCAACGGTGGGTGAATTGCTTCAGTCGTGCTAAATTTACTACCCAGAATGGCTGGCAGTACTCAGAAAACATTGAATTTTTACCATAAACCATTTTATGGTTTATGACCATTTTTGGCCATAAACACCACAAAAAAAGCAACCTACCACACAGCCATCAACACGGGGCACCTCACCCAGCAAAGCCCTACTCCCTACGACTAAGCTGGTACCACCCAAGTGTGGTTTCATCCAAGCCGCCAGCGAGGGAGGTCGCAAATCAAGACGTGGTAATGTTTGGAAAACTACTGAATATTTAGGCCAATAAACTTAGATGCATGTGCTCTTACTTTTTGACCCTGGGCACACAGACCATCAAAGTAGCCCCTGCACATCATACATGTGCAGAAAGAAGACATCCTAACATATGTAACGGTGGATGAATTGCGTCGGTTGCGCTGTTTGCTACCCAGAATGCCCGGCGGTATGCAGAAAACATGGAATTTTTACAGGTTTTTGGACAAAAACACCACACAAAAGGCAACCTAACACACCACCATCAACACGGGGCACCTCACCCAGCGTATCCCTACTCCCTATAACTAAGTGGTACTACCCATGTGTGGTTGCACCCAAGCTGCCAGCAAGGGGAGGCCGCAAAACAAGATGGGTAATTGATTTTTAATTAGGATGTCAGTGTTGCAAAGGTTTGGTTTTGTCCCTGGAGTGGCAAGGCTTTTAAGAAATCAACCAACACTATACTGTTCCAGAAAGAAAACACCCTGATGCACGCAATGATGTGTGGCTTGCAAGGGTTGCTCTAGGTTCTCAGACCCATAATGCCTGGCAGAAAGTGGAAAAGTAGCAAAAATTACTGTTTTTTTGGCACATTGGCCTTCAAAACAGATGCCGCAACATGAACGCAACCACGCAAACTACCTTCTCCTATGTACCCCTACTCCTCATGAGTAAAATGGTGAACAACATGCATGGGTGCACCAAACAATGGAGGAGAGTGGGGGCACAAAAGGAAACCGACTATGGGCATGTGGCACGTTAATCTAGTCAATAAAGTAAAAGCAAAAGAGGGGGGGGCACAAAATGAAACCCACTGTGACTGGTGGTAAGTGGGAAATGTACAGGTATGTGCCATTTTGGCCTCAAAACAATTGGTGCAACGCACAGGTAACCACACAAACCACCTTCTCCTACGTACCCCTACTCCTTACAAGTAAATTGGTACCCAACATGCATGGGTACATCAAACACGAAGGCGAGAGGAGGGCCACAAATTGAAACCTAGCATGCAAGGTGATAAATGCGAAAATTACAGTTTTGTGCCACATTGGCCTCAAATCAGAAGGCGCAATGTAAACACAACCATGCAAACTACCTTCTCCTATGTATCCCTACTCCTTATGAGTAAATTGGTACCCAACATACGTGGGTGCACCAAACAATGGAGGTTAGGGTGTGCACAAAATGAAACCTGGCATGTATGTTGACAAGTGGGAAATTTACAGATTTGTGCCACATTGGCCTCAAAACAGTTGGTGCCACATGCAGTCAACCACACAAACCACCTTCTCCTACGTTCCCCTGCTCCTTACGAGTAAATTGGTACCCAACATGCCTGGGTACACCAAACACAAAGGCGAGGGGGGGCCCAAACTAAAACCTAGCATGCCTGGTGATAAGTGGGAAAATTACAGGTTTTGTGCCACATTGGCCTCAAAATAGAAGGCGCAACCTGAATGCAACTATGCAAACTACCTTCTCCTAGGTACCCCTAATCCTTATGAGTAAATTGTTACCTAACATGCATGGGTGCACCAAACAATGGAGGTTAGGGGGTGCACAAAATGAAACCTAGCATGCATGTTGACAAGTGGGAAATGTACAGGTTTGTGCCACATTGGCCTCAGAACAGGTGGTGCCACATGCAGGCAACCATGCAAACCACCTTCTCCTACGTACCTCTGCTCCTTACGAGTAAATTGGTACCCAACATGCATATGTACACCAAACACGAAGGCAAAGGTGGGGCACAAAATGAAGCCTGTTGAAAAGTTGGAAATTTACGGTTTTTTGCCATATTGGCCTCAAAATATGTGTTGCAATGTACCTTCTCCTACATACCCCTACCCCTTATGAGCAAAATGGTACCCAACATGCAACGTTAGTGGTAGCAACAGTAATGGTAGCAGTAATAGCAGCAGCAGCAGCAGTATGAATGGTAGCATTAAACTAGTGGCAGTATTGGTGATGATTGTAGTAGTAGTATTGGCAGTAGTAGGAGAAGTAGTAGCAGTAGTAGTAGCAGTAGTAGTAGCAGTAGCAGAAGTAGTAGTAGTAGTAGCAGCAGTAGTAGTAGTAGCAGAAGCAGCAGTAACAGTAGAAGTGGCATTAGTTGCAGTATTGGTGGTGGTAGTTGCAGTAGTAGTTATAGTATTGGTGGTGGTAGTTGCACGTGTAGTAGTAGCCGTAGTAGCAGTATTGGAGGTGGTAGTTGCCATAGTATTAGTAACAGTAATAGTAGTATTGGTGGTGGTAGTAGCAGTACTGGTAGTGTAGTTGCAGTAGTAGTAATGGCAGTAGTAATGGTGGTGGTAGTATAGTATGTTGGGGAAGGGGTGGAGGTAGGCTGGGGGTGGCCTACCCCCATTTTTTTATTTTTTATACCCCCATTGGTGGGGTGGGGTCCAGATCCCCCACCCTTATAAAATAAAGAAATATTTGTTTGCTAGTAGTTTCCATTGCAGGATCCTTATTTTGGATCCTGCAGTGGGTGGGGGCTTGGAGGGGGCCTCTATGCACAGATGAATATCAGCTGTGCATGGAGGCCTCCCTGGCCTCTGTGCATTGAGCGCATAGCGCACAGGCATCTCCTGCACACTCTGCATACCTTGTGCAGAGTCTGGAGCCTTGAGTGCCCCTCGATCGCAAATTGCACGTGATCAAGGGGCACCTGAGGACCCACCCACCATGTCATATGATGCGGCAGGCCCTGCCACGTCATATGATATGGTGGGCAGGGTCTCTAGTGCCTCTCGCTTGCGCACATACACGAGTGAGAGACACTCGCAGTCTCTGCCCTGAGACCCCACTGACATTGGGGGTCCGAATTTGGATACCTAATGCAGTGGGGCCCTGGTGGGGGCTCATTGGACAGCTGACTCTGTCAGCTGCACAATGAGCCCCCAGCCATCTCCGCCCTGTTCTGCAGGGCAGAGGCAACTTCTGCATTCCCCACACTGCATCAGCTGTTGTTAAACAGCTGATGCGGTGCAGGGAATGGGGGCTGGATTGGGAAGGGAAACTTGTTCTCCTTCCCACTCCAGCCCCAGCAGTTGAATTCCTGTTAAACAGGAATGCTGCAGCTGATGTATATATACATCAGCCTCACAGTAGCGATGTGTGTGGCCGATGTATATATACGTCAGCTGCACGCAAGGGATTAAGTGAAATTTTTTAAAATGAACGAAAAAAAGTATGTGTCCCTTTTACCAAACTGTACCCTGGGTGACTAGCTTCAATGCCCATGTCAATGATCACCTCTGAGTATTTTGACAGTTTGTCAAATTGTACAGTCTACAATAATCATTCCTGATGCTCAAATTTGGGAGCAGACTTGGAAGGAGAAGTAATATCAGGCAGAGATACCTTTTCCAAATCCTGACAGTAATGGACTGAGGCTAATCTGGTTTAAATCGAAGCGGTCATCTCAGAAACAAATTGTCACAAAACATATAGGCACTGATTACGAGTTAGGCCAAATGTCAGGAAAACCGCCGGTAACAGAGTTACCGGCGGTTTTCCTGACATAAGAAACTACTGACATGATTACAAGTAATCATGTTGGTAGTTTTCCGAATTGTCAGTGATTACCACCAATCCCTTTACTGTCTGTATTATGAATGTAATACCGACATAGGAATGTCAGTATTACTCACAATAATACTGAAAGAATTACCGGCAGCTACATCGGTGTCGTTAATTTTCTGAATTCACCCCTGGTACCCCCAAACTTAGGGGGCAACACAGGGGGAGGCAATTCTGCCCCAGGAAGGCCTGGGGCAGAACTGACATTTCCATGCCATGCATTTAAATGTAAATGCAAGATGATGAATAGAATTTGTCATCTTGCATTTACATTTAAATTTGTCAGATTTGGTAGAAATGTCAGTACTTACTGACATTTCTGAGATGGAAGGAGGGGCTGTGGTAGCTAACCAGCCCACTTCGCACAACCACTGATGATTACGACATACTTAGCCTGTCGCACAGCACTCTCGATGTCAAACCTCAGGGGTATATTCTTTATCAGGGATCGGTCGCTCTTAACGTGGACTTCACCACAGTGCTTAAAAATGAATACGATCAACACA
>JAWLIA010000025.1:0-13728 GCA_034782015.1 Desmognathus tilleyi
GACATTACTGAGGTCTTCCTCAAGGCCTCCAGATTTCTATGATCAGTGATGATGATCACTGGATGGAGGGCACCTTCTAAGTAATGCCTCCACTCTTTCAGTGCAAGCTTAATGGCAAGAAGCTCTGCATCAAAGGTGGTATAATTCCTCTCCGTGGCCATCAGTTTGTGAGACTGGAATGCCACTGGGAGTGGGAACCCTTTATTTGACTTCTGGAGGAAGTGTCAGTCTCAACAAAGAACTGCTTTTCCAAGTCAGGATGTTTGAGCACTGCATCTTCCAGAAACAACCGCTTCACCTTGTCAAAAGCTTCTGACTGATCCGGGCCCCAGACAAAAGGAGTCTTAGGACTTAACAAAGCCATTATGGCAAGGGTCTCTTTGGCGTAATTGGGTGTGAACTTCAGATAATAGTTCATAAACCCCAAAACGCGTTGGATACCCTTCAAGTTCTCCAGAGGGGGCCAGTCTTGGATAGCAGCTACCTTAGCCGGATCTATTATGAAACCCTGTTCGGACACTAGATACCCCAATAAGGGTACCGTGCTCACCAAAAACAGGCATTTTGAACCTTTGGCATATAGCCTGTGGGCACAGAGGCATTGAAGCACCTCCTTCACATCTCCTTCATGCTCCTCTAGTGATTGAGAATATACCAGGATGTCATTGAGATACACAATGACAAACTGATGTAAGATGTCCTCAAAAACAGAATGAATAAAGCGTTGGAAGAAGGCCGGGGCATTACATAACCCGAAAGGCATCACTAAAAACTCATAGTGGCCATACCGGGAATTGAACGCCATCTTCCACTCCTCGCCTTCCTTCATCTGTAACAAATTGTAGGCCCCCCTCAAGTCCAATTTTGTGAACACTGAGGCTCCCCTTGTTGTACTATTGGGCACTTAATGGGTGAGATGATTTCAGGCAACCCACTTGCTACCTCCCTGTATGTTGTGAGACAGCTAGAGAGGTAAAAGGGGGTCCTGTCAGAACCGCAGTGGCTCAGGTGTCAGTAGTATACAGAAACCTTAGAGATAGGCTACACAAGATGCAATGATCACTGAGTCCTTTGTAGAAAAATATGTGCGCTTATAAGGCACGTTTATTAGGATTATAAAAAGGTTACACAAACAACGAACACTGTACATGAGCAGCAAAATATAGGGATATAGGGTAGCTCAGGTTCGGGGGTGTGTCTCAGGTTCGGGGTGCGTAATGCTAGTACACTAGTTGCCTATATTTCTATCACTATGCTAAATACTCGTGTGAGAACACTCGTGTGGTGAAGAGGAAGCACTATTGGCTTGTTGCCGGGCCTATTGTCGTGTGTGTGTGTATGTAGGTGTCTTGTTTAGACCAGATCTCACCTATTGGTGTCGTTGCAGGATTCGCTGAGCGCACACTCAGGGCGCTAATGGCCACCCGCCGGGTGCGAGTGTATGTTGGCCTGGTCAGGACTGGTCAGCTGGGCTCCGCGTCTGTGGAGGTACTCAGCTGGGCTGGGGTGGAGTCTTGGGACTTCGATCTGGGCTGGACTGGCCACTCTTCTACACTGGACAGCCCGCCAGGAAGGTGAGGAGCCACTGGAATCTCAGGCACAAGGTGCACGCATTCGGCACTGGCCTGATGACCTGGCGCAGCCTTCGTCACGCCAGTCAGAGCCCTGACTTGCTGAACACTGACAGGCTTGTCAGCACCAGCTCTCCAGCGGGCTTGGCTCGTTCCTGGTTCCGGGCTTCTTCTCTGTCGATGGACGGCGTCTGGACCTCGGACCGGCAGCAGGTGTGGTGGCAGAGAGCTACTCCCTCTTGGGGAGGCCTACTGTTATACTTGCGCGAGTAGTGTTACAATTTGCAAGTATCCATCACTCCGTCCGGCTTGCCCGGTCAAAATTGCCTTTTCTCTTCCGAAAGGAAGCACCAAATATGGCTTTCCTGTGCCTGCAGCACGTTGTGTGCGGGTGTGGGCCGCGCTGCGATTGGTCAGGGCTCCACACACCTCCCTTGCTTAGGAGTTTACTAAGAGTCAGAGGAAGTGCTCGCAGGAACCTCAGTAACTTTTCTCCTGTTGCCAATTGCCAATTGTACAGTGCGAACAGAATTCATATCACTGTGAACCATTGTATGAATGCGGAAGCATGGGTTACAGATTAGAAAAGTAGTGCATCAGCAGCTCTGCAGTGTCGCTTGCGCTCGCGGTTAATTCCTAGCGTGCATTCATAACCAATGTTTTTCACAGTAATACGAATGAATCAATATGGCGTTTGCACTGCATTTCGGTTTTTCATACAGGGCCCCTGCAATATGCCCTACAGTTTCCCCCCTTTTGGGCGATCGTGTAGACATCCACGACTGGCCAAACAAAGGAGATAAATAAAAAAAAAATTTAGTAAAATTTTCACGCTCCGCTAGGGTCGCCCGTTCTCATCTCTGACATGTCACCTCGGTTTCGTCCAGCTCCCCCCTTTTGATATGTAGGGTTTCGGAGCATATCAAATAATGGCGAAACTGTTTCGTCGTCTATCTGTTCCATGCCTTATTGCCTTTAGTATGTGTATGCTATTCAACATTACTATTGTGGTCACCACTGATAACCAGGCCATGGATGCGGCTATCCCCCCTAGGACAATGTATAGGGCGTCATGATATTCGCATTGTGTCTCGATAATATTTCTTGATCGGCCTGGGAAAATTTATGTTCTGCTATAGACGTGTTGCTCCCTCGTATCAGTAATTGAATAGAATGCGATTTCTTTTTATCTAAAATGATATCTAATTCATCATCCGGTGGAATATCAATGGGGTGAATGGTGTTTACCATTTCCATTACTGCTTCTATTTTTTCGTTTGAAACATAGAACAATGTCTCAGATCCAATCGTTATAATAATATCTCGCGGCACAATTGTAGTGAATGTGGAATAGGGGATGGGTTTGACGATAAATGTGCCGTGTTTGGTGTACGTGACGGTTAGATTTGGAGCATTAGTGCTTACAAGCCATTTGTTGTTTATCAGTATGGCTTCAGTCACTATCTCTTTACTGCGGGTTACCGTGACGTCACATAATGTATGGCCAGTTGACGTGTCTCCTATAAAACAAAGATTTCCTCCCTTGTCTGGTATGAATGGTTTTCCAGGACAAAGGTAGTTAAAATCCTTAAAAATCTGACAGGATTGGAGCTTTGGTGTTAAATACGCCTCACTATCGTTTTGATATGCGATCAGTTCTGGTGTGTTGATTTTTGTTTTGATTCCATTGTTCCATGTGCCTACATTCAGTACTCTCTTTAATTGATAAATCCTTTCTGTCTTTACAATGGGGATGTTTAATAAAAATGAAATATGTAATAGTTGTGTGTCTATGTGCATAGGAATTGCTGATCCTGTCTCAAATGCAACTTTAATCTGCATGTTCTCTAACTCTTGTCCATGAATAGTGGTTAGTGCTTTCTTTATCATTTCATCATTGACAAAATAAAGAGGTATACATGCTTTCACTAAATTACTCATGTTAATTTCTAACTGTCTTAAATAAGTTTGGGTTATAAACAGTACAGGATCTACTATTGTATAAAATAAGTTCCTGGTCATAGTCTCTTTTTCGATTCGCTTCATGGCACTGTCCAACCTATCATTTTGGGTCCCTGTGATCACAATGGTATTCTTGACAATCTGGATCAGTTCTCTCGTCCTCTCCTGTTGGGTCACCAAACTTTCCCGGATCTCATTCATCGCGTTTTGCAGTTCATCGTTTTTCCTTTTGACCTCCTTAACACTGATCCCATTCACCGCATTCATAGTCGTCCCTACTACAGTACCTATCACCGTAAGGAGCGCCATGACCCCCATAACAGCCCCGGCAATCGCTCGTTTAGTTCTAGTTTTTGCCTGAATGTCTTGGGGTTGTGGTTTTATTATAGTTTTCTCAGCCTGTACTAAAATTTCTCTCATGACATCTTTTGTTCTTTCAATGTGGCTACGATACCAGTTTTTAATGTCTGTATCTGTAACATCTGAAATATCTATATACTTTTTGATGACTGCCTCTATGTCAAGCTGCACAAACACCAATTGGCTTACAGTCTTATGATCGGTAATAAGGATCCCAGGAGTTTCTTGTATAACGATCCCAGAGTTCGGACCGCGTAACATTTTTATCGGGGTTCTTTGTGCCTGGCATCCGTGGCTTGACAGTAAACAAATACATATATATATAGTTTGATACTGAATACGTTGCGTTGGGGAAGAGGTTTGGTGACCATCAGTTCTCCGTGTAGGCATGGCAGGGATTAATGGGGTTAGGATTTCTATTGGTGTAAAGAAAAACAACATATGTTAATATTCACATCATATACAAAGCACTCATCTTTCTTCCCTTCCTGTCTCTATTTGCTTCAATCTTGACTGTGGATGAGCTATTTTTATTTGGTTCCTGTGAACCCAACGTTCTTCTTTTTCAGGGTTTTTGATGTCCTTTATCCTGTATACTACCGGCGACACTTTTTCTGTGATTTCATATGGACCATGCCATACAGGCAAAAATTTTGAATTTTTCGCTCTGTTTTTCAAATAGTTGTAATAATAAACCCTGTCACCAACCTCATATTCTTTTTTGTCTGTCTTCAAATTGTAGTATGTATGACTGGCATCTACTGCTTTCTCCAGATTTTTCTGCGCATGCGCAAAAGCATATTGTAAGTGTTTCCTGAGATTGGCTACGTAATCATGGGTTGACATAGCACCTATCAATACCTGTTCATTGACCTTATACAACAGGTGCATCGGGACGACCATTCTTCTTCCGGTTAACAACTCGAATGGACTGAACCCCGTGACTGATGATGGTGTGGCTCGTATTGCCATTAGGACCAGTGGTAGTTTAAGATCCCAATCTCTACCGTTCTCACTGACGTATTTTTTCAAAATATTCACAATTGTCTGATTGGCTCTCTCCACTGTACCACTACTAGCTGGATGGTAAGCTATATGTAGCTGTCTCTTAACTCCTAATATTTGCCATAATTTTGTCATTACTTCTGCTGTGAACGCTGATCCCTTATCGCTAGAAATACGTTCTGGTAATCCCTGACGACAGAATATGTGATTTATTAATAATAATGCAGCAGTGTCTGCTTTACAGTTAGGCGCGGGAATGCATTCGACCCATTTGGTAAATAAACATATCACAGTTAATATGTATTGGTTTCCCCTGTTTGATTTGACTACTGGACCAATGAAGTCTATCTGTACGTCAGACCATGGAAATGTTATCCCACGTTTTCTCAATGGCGCTCTATGTGATGGGGAACTAGGTTGAAACTGTGCGCAACGTAAGCAACCTGCACAATAGACTTCTACATCTTGGATCATATGCGGCCAGTAGACCAGCTCCTGCAATATAGCGTTTGTAACTTTTGTGCTCCGATGTCCTGAAGTAATTTCATCGTGAGCATGTTCCAACATGATACCCCTAAATGCAGTTGGTACTACCCATCGCATTGGTGCATTTTCAGTCACTCTCACGAGCAATCCTTTGTACAGTTTAAAATTGGCTCGTGCTCTGTATAATATTTTTAGTTCTTCATTAGCCTCTATTTCTTCCTGTGAAATCGGGTTATTCTCAGAATTTTCAATGAATCTGTAAAATTTACCAATAATCTCATCTTTTATTTGTTCTGTTATCAAATCCGGGTCTGGTCCTTCACTTGACCACACCGCTATGTCATTTACACGTGTTTGTGACCTAGTAATAGCCTCGCATTTGTTGTCTTTTATCTCTGTCATTAAATGATCAATAATTAACAATTCGCCATTAATAGCGCCCTCTGCAGCCATTCTATCCGCAACGTCATTTCCACATTTTTCAAACCCTGGAGTCTTGGAATGGCCTCGGGTCTTATGCCAATAAACCACCATATTATTTTGACTCACCATTTCATCAATTGCCTTAATCATATTGGCATGCTTCAAATTCTTACCATTCATACACTTCATTCCACGTGCCTTCCACCCGGGAAGATACTCAACAAATGCATTTCGCACGTATACTGAATCAGTAATCATCACCATTTCTTTTAACTCATACTCACTTGCAGTTTTTACTGCCAAATATACAGCAGCTAATTCAGCAATTTGACTACTTTGATTTCCGATTTTTCGACCTTGTGGCAATACTGGATAATCCTTCACCCACATGTTACCAACTCCAGCCACTCGTTCACCTGCCTCATTTTTGAATGAACACCCGTCTACAAATACACATGGCAAATCTTTATGTTTTTCTTCAAAAATTTTGTGAGGTGAATCGGCGAATGGTTCCATATTGCTTATTTCAAAATCCTCTCCTGTACATTCCTCGGCGTCACATTGATGTAGATTAGCTAACCCTTGGGCTACCTGATTTTTTTTATTTTTAGCATATCTAATTTCTACTGGGATGCTTTGCATTGACATCATCCACCCCGTAATGCGCGATCCTGTAACATTCCCTTCTCTGATTTTGTTACTGTTTAAGAACTGTATGGATTGATGTGAGGTTTCCAAAATTATTTTACTTCCATATATGAATGGTTTAAAATGTTGGACAGCCCAGACAGCTGCGAATAAAGCCTTCTCACATTCATTGAATTTAACCTCCACCTCTGATAATGTTTTACTGGCATACGATACTACCTTGGGATTACCATCCTCTTTTTGATATAGTACCGCTGATAAACATCTGTCTGTGTTTCCTACTTCAAGGAAAAATTCTTTGTCTCTTTTAGGATATGCCAAACAAGGGGCATTTACTAATTTCTCTTTCAAAGTTTTTACTGCTATTTGATGTTCTTCATTCCATTCCCATTTGCTATCCTTTTTTAATAACATCAATAAAGGTTGGATTATCTCCGAATAATTCTCGATAAATTTTCGACTGTAATTGGCTAGTCCCAATATACTTCTAATGTCTTTAATACACCTAGGTTCTTTCAATTTAAGTATGGCATCAATTTTCTTCTTTTGGATATTTATCCCATTAGGAGTTACCTCATGTCCTAGGAAATTAACTCTGGTTCTACACCATTGTGCTTTCTGTAACGACACCTTGGCACCTGCATCCTTCAACTGTGTTAACACGTGTTTTATCTCACTTAGGTGCTCAAGAAATGTTTCATTTTTTATTAGGACATCATCTACATAAGTTATAGTGCCTCGTTCGGAAGCATCTGGTAATGCTTTGGTTATAAATATGTTGAATTCACTCCCACTATTGACAAATCCAAACGGACTTCGTTGCCAACAGTACGATTTACCCTCAAACGTGAATGCAAGCTTGTACTGATCCTCTTTGGCTACGGGTACAATCCAATACCCACTAGTCAAATCCAATGCAGTATATATTTTAGCACCTTGCATACGCACCAATTCTTGATCAATATAGGGTATTGGCCATCTAGATTGGTGTACTCTCTTGTTTAACTCGCGGAGGTCCGCGCAGAGCCTCCAAGTCCCATTGGGTTTAAGGACAGCCAAAATCGGGGTGTTAAACGAACTATGTATCTTTCTAATGATCTTTCTCTCCTCCAGATTTTTAATAATCTCGGATAAATCCTCTATGGATGCCATAGGCAACCTATACTGTCATTGAAATACGGGAGGTAAATTTGGATCGGTTGGGATTCTCATCACGTGTAGGTGTGTACCCCCACAATCATATGAATCTTTGGCAAATACTTCCTGATGTTCAATAAACATCCTTCTAAGCGCTTCTTTTTCTAACTCATCGGCACATCCGTCAGCTTTTGCAATCTGATCCTCAATTAATTTAGTAAACCCGGGAAATACCTCTGGGGTAGCTAACTCATATTGCTCCTCTAATTGCTGAGTTAAATCTTTGGTGGTCGCATGACAACAATATTCTGTTTCAGACTCCTGAATTGAAAATACGATAGTATCCCCTTCTTGCCTGTACTGCACCTTCACTCCTTCTGATGGGAGTTCTGGATAAATGGAATACACTTGAAACATCCCTTCAGGCTGTGACCACATTAATTTGTTTATCATTTGTGACTCTTCGTCAACCATCTTTTCAGTGGCACCTAAAATTGTGTTTACCAGGTCAGTACTGTGGAATGTATCCGAAATTGCATCGGCAATTTTCATCCCTTTGCGAATGCGTATAGATTCTTCATTTTGATTATCAACTAAAATTTTACAGACGCCATTTTGTAAATTGACGAAAGGAACGTACTTGGAATCGAGTCCCAGCTCTCTCCAATACTGATTTATGTGTACGTACACATCAAGCGATCCCACACAGCACTGTTCTGTTTTAACCGTTAACAGCACTGTTTCCTGTCGTGTATGCTTAGGAATATCAACATCTTGCGCAGCTATCAGTTCTACTGCATAGGGCAAAATTTGGTCACTTTGCGCAGCCAATTGTGCATCCATAAAATCTATAGGGTGACTTCCTAATCGAGACCACAATTCCCCGTTCAAGATATCAACAAAAGCCACCAATCGGTGCAATATGTCATTAGCAATACAAATATCAACGTCTCCTTTCACTATGTTCATGTTATGGCGCATTTTCTTTTCACCAATATTCACTTCAATCATGGTTCGCGCAATTATATCATTCTTGCTCGGATGAGACTCTCTGACCTTAATTTCATTACCCCAACTCCGTAATTTCTCAACCAAATTTTCACTAATGTACGACCTTTCCTGATTCAAGTCTAATTTAGCTTGCACGGGGCTGGACTCGCCCGCTATCCGTACAGGAAAGTACCATTCCTCGTTGATTTTCTCCATCTTTACTAAGACTTTAATAGGAGTGAACGTTTTATTCTCAACCTTCTTTCCCTTCTTTACCTCAGTAGAGAATCTCAAACAATTTTCGTCAATTTCAGATTCCCAACTTCGATTTGAATCTAACAGTACTGTGGATTGCAGCGCCGCAGATTTAGTCTGTTCCTGAGGATCTTTATCTTGCCTAGTGATGATAGTTACTTCCGGATCTTGTGAGTTCCTAAAATATATTTCTACCTCATCTGTGCGTCGTTCAACTACGTGAACTCTGCCATTGACCCGTGTTCTTGTCGTCATTTTTTTTATTGGTATGGGCCGTTTAACTTGTGCCCACAATATCCCGTTGAAATAGTCTATGAGGGGTGATAACCGACCAAGTACATCACCTCCTAAAAGTACATCAACAGAATTCAAGTCAACAATTACCATCGGATGTTGCATCTGGTGTTTTCCTATACTGATTTCTATCTCGGCAATCCCTACAATAGGAACATTTTCGCCATTCACGTTATGTAAATCTCGTGTGGGTTTCACCAGGGTCCGTATTTCATCCTGACTTTTCCCTTCATGAACAAAATCAAATAATTTTTTGGAAATCAGTGTGGCTTCTGACCCGGAGTCAACTAATGCTTCCATTTTCCATTGCCCTTGCAACTTGACTGGAGCATAATATCGACCATTTTCTTCTCTTAACTCGCAAACAAAATGTGAATTTTGAATCATTTTCTTTTTCATTGCACCGATCACCCTTTCTTGTATTTTTAGAGGTTTGGGTAAAGGCGCCTCACTTCTCACCACTTCATTTCTACTTGCCTCTTCCTGCATGGCACAAATTTGGGCTATTTCAGTACACTCGGGGCGTTTTGGACTTTTCGTTTTTTCCTCTTTTTTTTCATTTTGCTGTTTTTGACATTCTTTTCGCGGCATCGGATATCGTATATATCGCCCTTCATGCACATAGCCGTTTTTCTCAATCTGAGTTTCATCGAGTCATTGGTCTTCATGATTAGATTCACGCCTGTCTGGTTCTCCTGAGTCAACAGCATGAACTCTGGCACCAGCCCCACTACTTTGTGATAACAATCTCTGGACATTTTGGCTTAAATCTTTGAGTTGGTCCTCCAATACATTCAACCTATTGGGTCTCGGTGGGTATTGGTCACGACCATCCCATCGTCGAAATCGATTCTGATTATTATAAAAATTTCTCTGTCCCTGCCATTCTCGGTTATTACGATTGTCATACCGGTAATTCGGGTGATTGTCTCCCCTTTCGTAATCTCTTCTCCTGTCCTCATTTCGTTCTTGATTATTGCCCTGGGTTCTATACTGACCGCTCTCACCCCTGTGACTGTCACTATTAGCATTGGCACCCTCCGTTTTTTCAGTGCTTGTACGCATTTCAGATGGGTTCTCTCTTGGGCGGTACATAAAATTTGGTTTAGGATTATTTCCTTTGTAATTCGGGCTGACAGCCCCCTTTTTCTCACTACTCTCGAACTTTGAATTGTCTTTTCGATCATTGTTCCTTCGATAATCACCACCCTTACTCTTTGGTGGATTTGGGTCGCTACCAGCCTCAAAAGGTAGCTCTTTTAGTTTGCTCACCTCACAAATCTTGCTGGATTTAGCTTTGTCTTTCCCATCATTATTCTCTTCTGTCCTGCTAACATCAAAAATACTTTTAGCCTGTTTATAGATCCATTCAATGGACCTCTCTTCGTTGTAATCACGGGCCAATTGAGTCCGAATATTTCTCGGCAAACCATAGAAATATGCATTCTTAAACTGTTCCGAATCAGTGTTCACCTCCTTGTGGACTTGAGAGAACGCATTTTTAAGTTGTTGGAGGTATTCTCTGGGGTGTTGACTACTTTCACATTTCAGATTCAACGCATATCGTAATGCTTCGTGGGAATTTCGATGGGGAGAAAAATGTCTGATCACCTCACTCCTAAACTCAGCCCAATTTTTGTGGTCTTTGTTTTCTACTCCCATAAAGAAGGATTGTGAATCGGCCGCAAACGTCCAAGACAAGTATGTTCGAAGTTCATCGTCACTACTCATATTGAGCGTTTGCATAAGCCGTTGGTACAATGCCAAATGGTCTTGAATTGAGGCATTCTTATTACTTTTGGAATATACTGGTAGCATACTTCGGATAGTTTTTATCGATTTTACACTACCATTAAAAGCTGAGGTTTTTGTGTTTCCTTCCTTCTTATCTGGTTCATTCCTACCACTTCTTCTCCGCCTCCTTTTTACTTCTGTCCACTCAGGCTCAGAATCATTTTCACTGGACATGAGATAAGAGTGCGACGCATACCTACTCTGCCGCTGAATGTCGCCCCCAGCCTTCCTTCTGGGTAGCATTTCATTCTCGCTTGAACCGGCACTAACTTCATAGCTCTCAACTTGACACGGACCAGCGATCTTATGGATCTCATTAACTGAAGGTCTGCGACTTTGAATTTTACGATTCTCATCATACATTCGACTTTGGAGTGTTTTAATATCTTCTTGATCAAATTCGCTCTGCCTCCTTAATTGATGTATTTCTCGCTCCAACCGAGCTATTTTATTCTCCCTATCATCTATGGTAGCTCTCATTTCCTTAACCGTGTCACTGGCCCCCCGGTAACGATCCTTCGCTTCTACTAGATCAACTTTTAAATGGTTCAGCTCCTGCCCCATTTTAGATTTCTCGGTTTCAATTTGCGTAATTCTTTCCCTGCATATAACGTCGCACCCTGACGATCCAGAACGCCTGCTTCTTTTGTGTGAAGTTTCCAACTCATGGATCTTTTGCTGATAATTATCACTACGCCTACGTTGCTCGTGAATTTGGGTCTGCAGCTCATATATGGAATTAACATGACCATTTTCTACAGTTCTCATCTCATTCATCCTTTCGTGACAACTCTTTAACTCTTGTTTAGCATGTTCAATTTCGTCCTGTAATTGTTGTATACGAGACTCACCTTCATTCTCACCGGCATTCTCTTCTCTCTCACACGCCACCGTTTCCATGCTGGCATATTTTCGCTGTGCATTCATCCATTTCTGATCAATCTCATTCTTTTCAGTAAGTGTAGATAGCAGTTCCTCTTCAACCCCAGCGAGTTTTTCACTCAATGCTGTCAATTCTTGCCTCAATGCATTATTTTGATCGTAAAGCATTCTATGGGCAAACCATAATTTCCCAGCAAGACTGCATATGGCTTTTGTCTTGTCCTTTTTATCTTTTTTCGAAAATACTTCAACCATGCCTTGAGTAAGATATCCTTGTTTGTGTAACGTATCGTTGCAAAATTTACCAACTTCCTCTAATTGTTGGTCAATCCAATTATTCAGATCAATCGTTTTGGATCCAGAGTATGCGAACAGATCAGATACAGTGGTACCCATCAGTTCCTCTAGAGGGATAGTTTTGGTAGCCATTTTAAATCTCGTTATATTCTAGTTCAGAACGTCTAGAACGCTCCCATATACGTTTAGAACTGACAAATCCGGGTGTCCCCTCCAGCTGTCAGAACCGCAGTGGCTCAGGTGTCAGTAGTATACAGAAACCTTAGAGATAGGCTACACAAGATGCAATGATCACTGAGTCCTTTGTAGAAAAATATGTGCGCTTATAAGGCACGTTTATTAGGATTATAAAAAGGTTACACAAACAACGAACACTGTACATGAGCAGCAAAATATAGGGATATAGGGTAGCTCAGGTTCGGGGGTGTGTCTCAGGTTCGGGGTGCGTAATGCTAGTACACTAGTTGCCTATATTTCTATCACTATGCTAAATACTCGTGTGAGAACACTCGTGTGGTGAAGAGGAAGCACTATTGGCTTGTTGCCGGGCCTATTGTCGTGTGTGTGTGTATGTAGGTGTCTTGTTTAGACCAGATCTCACCTATTGGTGTCGTTGCAGGATTCGCTGAGCGCACACTCAGGGCGCTAATGGCCACCCGCCGGGTGCGAGTGTATGTTGGCCTGGTCAGGACTGGTCAGCTGGGCTCCGCGTCTGTGGAGGTACTCAGCTGGGCTGGGGTGGAGTCTTGGGACTTCGATCTGGGCTGGACTGGCCACTCTTCTACACTGGACAGCCCGCCAGGAAGGTGAGGAGCCACTGGAATCTCAGGCACAAGGTGCACGCATTCGGCACTGGCCTGATGACCTGGCGCAGCCTTCGTCACGCCAGTCAGAGCCCTGACTTGCTGAACACTGACAGGCTTGTCAGCACCAGCTCTCCAGCGGGCTTGGCTCGTTCCTGGTTCCGGGCTTCTTCTCTGTCGATGGACGGCGTCTGGACCTCGGACCGGCAGCAGGTGTGGTGGCAGAGAGCTACTCCCTCTTGGGGAGGCCTACTGTTATACTTGCGCGAGTAGTGTTACAATTTGCAAGTATCCATCACTCCGTCCGGCTTGCCCGGTCAAAATTGCCTTTTCTCTTCCGAAAGGAAGCACCAAATATGGCTTTCCTGTGCCTGCAGCACGTTGTGTGCGGGTGTGGGCCGCGCTGCGATTGGTCAGGGCTCCACACACCTCCCTTGCTTAGGAGTTTACTAAGAGTCAGAGGAAGTGCTCGCAGGAACCTCAGTAACTTTTCTCCTGTTGCCAATTGCCAATTGTACAGTGCGAACAGAATTCATATCACTGTGAACCATTGTATGAATGCGGAAGCATGGGTTACAGATTAGAAAAGTAGTGCATCAGCAGCTCTGCAGTGTCGCTTGCGCTCGCGGTTAATTCCTAGCGTGCATTCATAACCAATGTTTTTCACAGTAATACGAATGAATCAATATGGCGTTTGCACTGCATTTCGGTTTTTCATACAGGGCCCCTGCAATATGCCCTACAGTCCCAACCAGGAACCAGAGTGTAAATCCTGTGGGGTCAGCACCTAGTAAAGGGAAACACAAGACACAGGCAATAGA
>JAWLIA010000026.1:0-13696 GCA_034782015.1 Desmognathus tilleyi
GTAATATAAATAGCGGTTCAGAGCGGAGGAGTCGGATGAGTCATTTCACAGCCGTCTTAGGCTGTCTTATTTTTCTCTACTGTGCCGTGCTGTGCTGTGTTTAAAAGGAAGAAAGGAAGAGGGAAAGCGCCTTGAAGTTTTTGGAAAACTTACCTGCCTTCTCCTGCCTTCTCCTGCCTGTGGCGTCTCCTGGCCCTGTTCACTCCCCCCCCCCATTTGGTGGGGTGGACGTGTGTTGCTGGTGAATCGATTTGGTGCCGGGACTTGTGGCGCTTGTGAGGCCCCCGGAGGCGGTGAAAGGTCATTGTGCCCCCCCATTGGCAGTGGAGACGGCGACGGCGGCTGGAGAGGCGCTCTCTCAGAGTGGCAGCTGGTGAGCAGAGATTGGCTGTGATTGGCTGTAGTCCGGTGGTTGTGCTCTTGAGCACTTTGGAGGAGGAGAAAGGGCAAGTAAAAGACTACACTACCCAGCAGCACTAAAGGCGTCCCTGCAAAGAGCACGTCATTAGACAATCAATCAAGTAATCAAAGGGCTAATTAAGGAAACCTGAGGGCCTATAAATCCAGCCATAATCCAGCGGTCAGCGTAGCGGTTCAGAGCGGAGGAGTCGGATGAGTCATTTCACAGCCGTCTTAGGCTGTCTTTGGCTTCATTGGCTAAAGGTACTGTTGCATTGATTACATCTGTCATTGACCTTTTTTATACTCCGTGTTACTGCTCACTGCAGTCGCCCAGGACATATTTGTATTAAGTGGACTGCTTTTCTTGCTACAGCCTCTGAAGATTTTGTACAGAGTTCAGCCTCCTAACATTTACAGATGGCAAAAAACCTTGCTATCACTAACTTATTTTCTATCTCACCGAGTTGCCCTTGATTTATGTTGAAGTCTGAAGATAGACTTGTGTTTAAAAACTTGCTACCATTTCTGGAGGACTATTTCGTATAAACATTGTAGGATTAACATTCCCACTGTTGTCTCTGCTGCCGATTGGGCTTGCCTGTATAATCCACTCATACAAGACTGGCAAACATATCGCTGCTGCTGACCTTTTCTTTCTTTCCACCCCCTGTTCTTCAGGGGTTCTCTTGGTCATTTTACAATTTTCTGCAGCTTTTTTTCCCCCTTGCCTTTTGGCTAGTCTAGGCGGTTGCTGCTACCACCCCCCTGTCTCAGGGCTAGTGTGGCTAAGTCTGGCTTTCCTCTCTCTACTGTTGCCACCCCCCTGTTTTCAGGGCTAGAGTGGCTAAGGGAGATCTTCTTGTTTCATTGTTGCCATCCCCCTGCACTCAGGGCAAGCGTGGCCAAGCTAAGCCAGACTTTCTCTACTTTTTCTACTCCATCGTTGCCACCCCCCTGTTCCCAGGGCAAGCGTGGTTAAGAAAGACCTTTTCTATTGTTGCCACCCCCCTAGTATTCTGGGCAAGCGTGGCTCTGCTTGATTGCCTTACCAATAATACCATCTAAGACACTGGTTGCTCTCGCCCAGATCTATCTGTTTTGCTGAGAGTAAGCACCGCGATTTCACTTTTGCAGTGTGGTCGACCTGTTGCATTTTTGCCACCCCCCTGTGCTGACAGGGCAAGCGTGGCTTTTGGATATGATTTACTTCACTTTAGTCCCCAGCCCTGGTACATATTTCTAGGTCCGTTCCCATTTGTTATTTGTGGATTTAAGTGGTCTCACCACAGCATATTTTTCCAACTATCACTATGTTGGTCTACACCCCTTGCTCCGTGAGAAACCACTGACTTCACCGTGTCTCTATTGTTACTATTTTACCACTTCTATATTCTAGTGCCTAATCATCCAATTGTATTGCATCAATCAACTGCTTGCTATATGCTGTTTTTGTTTATTAAGTTCAAAAGACGATTTCTTCCAACTAAAAGCTATTGTCAATTTTACTATTCAAGTTAATTGCTCAATTGTTTACCAGTAAACTAAACATTTAACTGTTTACCGCTTATTAGTCTACCGTCTAGGTGTATAATTAACAGCTCCCGTGTGGTCAACTGTATACTAGTCTAACGAGGTTTTCAATCAACGTACGATTTATTGCTAATTGCCACATGTGATTACTGTGATTAATGTTATTTTCAGTACCGTGTCACTACACTATTACATTGCCATAGCCTTTTGCTGTTGGACTGAAATAACTAATTACTTTAGATACACCTAACAGCGGTCAATTGTACACTAGTCTAACGAGGTCTGCCAGTCAACATATAAGTTACTGTCAACCGCCACCTGTGATTACTGTTACTTTGAGTCACTTTTAGCACTGCTCTACTGTATTACAGTTACAGCTACAGCCCTTTACTGTGTACTGTGTATTTAAACAACTAATTATCTCAAGTAACACTTAATAATCGCGTGACTGTATTTGCCTAAATCACATTAATTATGGCACAGCAGGCCAATAATGAAAGGATTACACGCTCCAGGGGGAAAGACACTGGTAGTTCTGTAACAAAACCTAAAAAACAAGGGTCCCAGTCAGCTAAAATTCTCCCAGATCTAACAGGCTGGAAACAAGGTTCACTCACCAACTACCTTGTTTCCCAGTCCCCAATCTCAGGGAGACCCAATACAGCGCCCTCCTTATCTATGAATAATTCTGTTTTCATCTTTCATGGGGTCGAGCAAGGTTTATCCGTCTCTGTGAATAGCGATATGGCTGTTTTATTAAACAGCACTAAGGCCAATGATCCAAAACCTGCAGACGATTGCTCTGTTCATACTGGTAGTGTGCTCAACACTCCAGTCTTTTCACCAATTACTCAATTGCACGACTGTACACTTTTTTCTGAAAGTTCTTCTCCTCACTATGTAAGAGACGACTCTGTTCAGGCACTAGATTCTTTACACACCAGCGACGTCTGGTTTATGCCATCTACACATCAAGAGCGTGCTCCCACAGTAAGAACATCAGTTGACTCACCCTGTACTTCCACAGTTGTAAGGCGGTCGCGAGTAAGGGTTAGTCCAGACACACCATATTCTTCTACTATAGCAAGGCGATCTCAGGGGGATGCTGGGTGGGACATTGCAACCCATCCACCCGCATCTGAAGATTTTTCCTGGGTGAAGGATAATATTTCTACTCTATTATCCAATCAATCAAAGATACAAGAGGGTTTAACCACGGCCATCCTGAACTTACAGGTCGCCACTAATAAGCAAGATTCAATGACCAGGCAATCTATTAGTAGTTTACTAAGGAGAATTGACGATCTTGAAAAATCATTACAGGACTTAAAAGTTACCCAAGGTAATACCAGGGACCATAGTCTTCATGCACTAAAGAACACTCAAAAACTGCTGCTAACCTGCGTCCCCGCTAAACCAGGCATAATTAAAATGAACTGCGGGACCCAGTGCGAAGCAACTGATCTTGTAGATGACTCCATTCTGCCACAGCTTAACGTTCCCCTGTCCAGTATTACCACGGCCAACACCTTACCTGAAAATCTATCCACAGCTCCCAGCCACTTGTCAGCCATTGACCTTACAGCTGAGCCCGACATTGCCGCACAACCCAATACTGAAATAATAACAGTGTTTCATTCTCCTGAAAGATTAGACGAAGCCACCTTACCAGCGTCTAAACGCAGAAAAACCTTAGCTGGTGCAGCAGGCATTTCGTCTGCGCATTTACATACTATTATTCCTGCCATAAAGAATCCTATAGATGATAACTGTCGTCCACCTGAAATAACAACAAATCTGAACAGTAGTTCTGATCGACATGTAGGCCTGGTTCAAAATCACTGGAATCCTACCGCCTCTACTTTTGTTCCCCGCAATTCCGGCAGGGACCACCCTGGTTCTGGGCCAGTAGCCGGACCATCTAAGTCACGTCCGTTAGATCTTACTTGTGAAGCTATTCCTCATCGTCCGCCTGACTGTTCTAACGACCCCAGTCTACGTATTAAACTTATTCCAATTCACCCACTTGTTGACTCATCTGGTCAACGATACTATTTAAACCGCAGTTCTCTCCTCGCCTTATGTAGAGGTAGTAAGGCCCTTAAGGATATCACTTCTAAAAATTTGATTGGGGTCGACTTTGTGTGTGACAGTAAGAGCATTTACGGAGAAGCAACCATCTTTACCTTCTCGTCACCTGCGCACTGCGAGGCTCTGTGTTCCAACCGGTCAATTCTAAACAAATTTGGGATTGAATTGGACTATAGTAAGCCCTCTTTAATCAAGTCACTTCACGAAATTGCAAGGGCAAAGGGCCTTTCGCAGACCTTGTATCAACCTAAACCCGCCGTCTCACTAGAGCTCATTCCCTGGCAGAACGAAGAGAAACCCTCTAGCCCAGTGCCCGAAATTAGACCAGTCAACTCCAGCGTTAGGGCTGGACCTGCTGCTAATTTCCCTGCTTAACTAATCAGCCATTGCCCCAGCACAGTTTTATTATCAGATCGGGTCATTCTCCGTACTTGCTTAAATTCCGGTCATGGCAACATTACCCCTGTTGCCACTATTCCGTCTTCAACTAATGTGGTCCATAGTCATAGCGGGGCCTTTCGTTCAAACCCTCCTGGGCTATCATTTTTAAAGGTTATGTCATGGAACTGTGCCGGTCTGGCCCACCCGAACAAAGCAAATTACTGGGCAGACTGCTGCAGACGCTTTGACATAATGTTCTTACAAGAAACTTGGCTCACTACCAATTTTTACTTTGACAATTTTATAAATTTTTCTGTCCCTGCTGTTCCAGTAACGCACGGCCACGCTTCTGGTGGCCTTATGCTATGTATTTCTACAGCTTTGAACTGGCAACTGAACGGCAAATGGACTGATGGGAAATCTTTCCTGGCTCTCAAATTTCGGCTGCCGTCACCTTCCCAGATGATCTGCTCTGTTTTAATTCTAATTAATGTCTATCTTGATCCTTCTAAGCTAAATAAAGATCTTTGTTATATTAATGACTTTGTGAAAAACATAAATAAAATTGTTTCTGCTAATCCTACTGCAGGCTTAATTATCTGTGGTGATTTCAACCTGTGGCTTTTGGATCGTGAACTAATTCCCCATAGTGATGTCTTTGCTAACATTATGCCCAATTTAGAGTTACATCCAAGTCATGCTAGGAAGCGTTTATCAAGGAAAGCGGTTGTTTTACTCGATTGCCTTTCTACTTATGATATCTACCCTGTGAACGGCCGTTTAGGCACGCCTCATTTGTCTGAGAACACATTTTTTCGGGGGAACTCTGCTAGCCTACTTGACTATTGCTTTCTAAATCTTGCCTGCTGGTTCAAGGTTTCTGAGTTCAATGTAGTTCAGGAAATCTTGAGCGATCATAGCAGGTTGAACTTGGTGTTTACAAATTTTTCCCAGAATTATTCTACCCAGACAACTTGTACGAATGTGTCTTTACATAACAGAACTAAATTGAATTGGAATGTCGATTTACATCCCGGCAACTTGCTTGTAGCAAAACCTGAATGGTCAGAATTTTGTGCTGACGATGTAGACAGCTATTATGGTCATTTCACCGATCTGATTCGCTCTAGCTTCTCGTTTCCCACCAAGCGCCGGGCAGTAAATGCCCCTCTGGGGTGGTTCGACAACGAATGTGCCCATTGGCGTAGGGTACTCCGTCGGAAAATTAGAACCTTACGAAGTCAAGGTATAACTAGCGGCCCTGAAATTAAAGAAGCTAGGAAAATATATAAACGTCATGTGCTAACCAAAAAACACCATTTTAAACTGACCAAATGGAATGAGATGTCAGAGGTTATAAAGTCTGGGGACACAAGAAAATTCTGGGCTCTGGTGGAACTTGGTCATTCAGACAGCACTGCTAGCTCAATCACCTCCGTGATATCTTGCCAGGATTGGTCAGACTTCATTATAGCTCATTTTTCCCCAACCCACTGCTCTGTTTATCATTCTCTCCCTCTTCTCAGTACCTGGACACTGGGTACTGCTACGGTGTCAGAAATTGCCACTTGCATCCTTTCGGTTAGTCGATCTCGGGCCCCTGGCCCTGATTCCATCCCACCCACCCTGTTTAGTAATAACATCCTGAGCTGGGCCCGCATTCTGACCCCAATTTTCAACAGTTTTATAACTCGGGGTGAGATTCCAAAAGTGTGGAAAGGTGCCCTGTATTTTCCAATTTACAAAAAGGGCCCAAAGAACCTGCCTAGCTCCTACCGGCTGATAGCACTGCAAGACAGTCTCAGTAAAATCTTCGGCAAATATCTTCTTTCCTGTCTTGAAAATTGGGTGGAAAGTATAAATTTACTCCACCCTACGCAGGGCGGTTTCCGCCGGGGGTCTTCAACTAATCATTTGATCTTTACATTGGAGTATTTAGCACAGAAGTATGTTAACAACGAAGGCCACCTCTATGTGTGCTTCATTGACTATTCCGCTGCCTTTGACAGTGTTCCCCGGGACCTACTATGGTCCAAATTATCTGCTTGGGGTTTGCCCTATTCTCTTTTAACACTTCTGAAAGCTTTACATAGCGACACCTGGGCAAAAATAAGGCTAGGGGTAAACGGTGAGGTTTCTAGCGAAATTCCAACCAGATGTGGGGTAAAACAAGGGTGCGTACTTGCACCCTTGCTTTTTAACCTGTTCCTCGCTGATCTTCCATCTAGACTGGCACAAGTAAAGTCGGCTCCTCCAAAGGTTCTCAACGTCGCAATCGACATCTTGTCCTACGCTGACGATTTGGTCATCCTTGACCGCACTAAAAGAGGTCTTCAACTTAAATTAGACTGTGTGGCCAAGTTTAGTGCAGATCACGGTTTGACTATCAACAAATCCAAAACGTTTACTATGCAGTTTGGAAATGCGGCAAATAAACATAAATGGTTTCTGGACCACCAAGTTCTACAGAACACTGACTCATATCAATATCTCGGAGTCACGTTCTCTAAACGTTTATCCTGGGCCACTCATTTGGACACTTTAAATAAGAGAGCTAAAGCCAAGGTGGCTGGTCTACATAAATTTAATGTGAATTATGGTGGGGATTCGCTAGCACCTTTTTTAAAAGTATACAATAGTCAGCTCTCTTCCTCTCTGTTATACGGAGCTGAAATATGGGGCTATCGTAGCTGGGAGCTGCTTGAAAGACTTGAGGGGTGGGTTCTGCGCAGAGCTCTGAGTGTACCACCATCCATGTCTGTGTGTGCCCTGCGATTGGAACTTGCTCAGACCTCCTTGAACTTTAAAGCCCAAAATCGTTATCTCAATTTTATGTTCCTTTTAAATTCCACCAGTTCCACTACCATTGCTCAACTGTGTTTCACTGAATTAAAAAACTCACTGTGTACGACTAACCCTCATCCATTAGGACAACGCCTTCTTGTATGTTTTTCTTCTCTGGACGTAGACTTTTGCTCTCCAAAATTCAACAGGGAGATTCTTGAAAGGAAATTTCATCTTTCCCAAATTATTAGGAAACACAGCCAAGCCTATGACATACAGAAAATACACAAACTGTCCTCACTGCAAACATACTTACAAATTAAACAGTGTCTGGGTAAGGAAGGCTACTTACGGAACTCCCATTCTTCCCGAATGGCCATTAACTTCCTGAACATTAGACTAGGGGTATTGCCGGTTCTTTTCACATGGGGCGCTCGCCTGAACATTGTCAAGGAGTTAAGAATATGCAGTTGTGATAACTCTTCCCTTGACACCATATCTCACTTTTTTCTTGACTGCAAAATGTTAGTTGTACCTCGAACTCAGCGGTTAAGCAGCATATTATATCAAAGACCACAGATTGGTGATGCACGCTCACTATATAGATTACTCAATAGCTCAGATTTAAACGATATCTCCGCCATCATTCTCTTCACTCTTGAAGCATGGAAGATTAAGATCTCAGTTTTCTCCATGCTGGGTCTATACAGGGACTTTATGGTCTGTCCAATAAAATTTTTCTAGTCACACACCTCTGCTGCTGCTGTTTTGGACTTGTCTTAGGGACCAGTCGGACCCAACCATTTATAATGATTCTGTTATGTGTTTCTTGCTTAAACTGGTGTTTTGGAAAAAGTGTTTGTTAGAACTTATAAATCTCTGTGCTGACCTACTGTTTACATTTTTGTAAATAATATTTGTCTGTATACAATCACTCCTTGGGTCATTTCAACTAGTGTTTTATGTATTTTTAGGGTCCGTCATGATTTGCCTACCAAATTTTAACCTTTTGTATTGGTTTATTGTTTATATTTCTGTACTTGTGTTTATCTTTTACGGCTGTTTCAGCCAAATAAAGATTATTTTTACACACATATTGTCATGTTGAAGCTGGGGAATTCGCTGAACTTGCAAAACACAGTAAGCAGTGGCGTAATAAACAATGGAGCCTGGATTCTCGTGCCTAGTATGAGCAGAGACTTATGGGTAAGGACGAGGCGACACTGCCAGAATGAGAAACCATCATGGAACTAGCGCGCATACAAAAGGTAGCGAACGTAATGACACGGCGCGTGTACAGGGGGAAATCGGGTCGCATGAGACTGTATCAAGGTGAGTGACACCTGGGACTGTGACACAAGAAACTAAACAAACATTGCGAGAAGGTTTCACTGGGATGTGTGGAAAGTTGCAATGAAACCAGAGCATTGTAATTGTAGGTGTAAGAGAAGTAGGGATGGAGCCCCTGCAGATCTTTGCAGGTATTGGACTGCACAGTGGCGCAAAGCACCGTGCAAAATTCCCCTAATTTGCTAATAAAATTGTCTAACCTTAACCAATGCCCGAGAGTCCTCTCTGAGTCAATTTTAAATTCCACATAGACACGGCACCATAATATAACACAAGCTGTAGCGTGTAATGCACTGTGTGTTGTGGTTACAGTACATGTTTTATTTATCGGGGCATTTAATGTTGACTACCAATTACATCCCGAGATCAATGATTGACCGTTTTTTAAACCGTTTATATTTTTTGGTGGGGTGAAATAATCGTTTCACTTGTAATGCGGATGAGCCCTTGGGCCGCTACTGTCTGCGTCAGTAAATGTCTCCTTGCCACTGACCGGTGCAAGAACATGGCGGCTCTTTTATTCAGCTGAAATATGTAAATCTCACAACCTAATTTACTTCTGTGTCTTTAGAGAATAATCAGCTAATTACAGACTTAATCGGAGAAGGAACTTAAGTCATCAGGCTATCAAGGGGGTTGGCAAGGGTCAATTGCGCTCACCGTATGCTCTAATGGGGTCACTAACATTTTGTGCTGAAATAATATTCCTTAGTTGGAACAATTAACACCACAAAAATTCCCTTAGACTGCTTGGTTAAATGAAGACCTAAGACTAATGTGACAGAATTGCTTGCTTGAATTATTCAAAAATACTGTGAATGTTGGTCAGATTTTGGTGGGAAGCAGAGCACAAGGTGCTTCGTGCCCTACCAAGTAAATGATAGTGCAAACAATTGTTGCAATATTTTACGTGATATCTGGACAAAGGGTGCGTGAGTGCGCACTCCTGCGCACTTACCGGGCATACGCAGTTTGGGCAGATGGATCAGCAGTTTGTCCACAAGGCTGGGACTGACTGAGTGGTGACAGCACCAGGCTGTCGACAGTGTTGACAGTGAGCGACTGCTGACAAATATCTTTCCATAACTTCATAAATGCTGAACGTATCAAGTAAACACACAAGCCTGGGCTTTATTAAATGTAGGTGCACTTAGCATGGACTGGGTCATTAATACAGTTTTGACGTCTTGCAGTTGAAACCGAGCAGTCAAAATTTTAAAAGAAATTAAAATGACACTTTCAACTTTGAGGAAACCCTCATTGAATATATTGCCCCATTCTAAATCCATTTACTAAATTCATCCTCCTGGTGACTTAACTTTTGGCTCAATGCCCCCCTCGATCATACGGCCTCCTCACTTTCAGCCTCCCTTGAAAATCTGGGCTTTATCCATCATGTCTCAGGTCCTACCCATAAGCCTGGTTGCAGCCTTGATTGGATCTGCATGCTTAATCTTGACTTCCAAACATTAGCCACTCCCTGTTCATGGTCAGACCACTTTGTTCTAGAATTCTACTTCCCGCACCTTCAAAAACTGTCTCAAAGCAAACCCCAGCTTTCCCCATCTGGACAAGAAACAAACGGAAACTTATAACCACAGCCCTCATATCTCTGCTATCCATTCCCAGCCACACCAACAGCGCAAGCTCCTCTCCTGAGGACCTTGTCGACCTCTACAATAACACCTTGTCACTAGCACTAGATTCCACAGACCTCTCAAACTTGTGACCCCACGATTCCACAAAAAAAATAAGTCTTGGTTCACCACTGACTTCCACCTTCTCCTCGCCAAAAAACGAGGTTCGGAAGTCGCATGGCAAAAAGCCCCAACTGTCCCAAACAGGCTAGATTATCTTGCCTCCACCAAAGCTTACAGACAGGCAATCACCTCCTCCAAGGCCCAGACTCTCAATGCTCTAAAAAGCAATGCCACCTCAGACTGAAAGGAACACTTTAAGATCCTTGGAGAGCTGGAAAACCCATGCTTGCCCCCAGATGACATACTCAAGGACTTGATCCCCTTCTGCCTTCCTATTTGCTCACCCCAACTCACACCTCGCTCCTTCTGCTTCAGACCCCTCTCAGAGTCTGAGGTTTTCAACATCATTAGAGGCCTAAAACCTTCATCCAGTCAAGGTGACATCTGCTCAGACCCCATTATCAAGGACTGTGTTGACCCGCTCATCCCCCTCATCAACCATTTCATAAACTATTCCTTTGCCACCGCTCCAGTACCCTCTTCCATTAAGGGAGTGTGGAACGCCCCTCCTAAAGGAACCTAATCTCGACCCTGCCATCCAAACCAACTACAGCCCATTACCACAGTCCTCATTCTTTTAAAAATTCTCAACCACGATGCCTATTTACAAATTCATTAGCACCTAGAACAGATCCAGCTTCTGGGCATCAGACAGTCGGTTTTCCGGATAGGCCACGGCACGGAGACTGCTCTGTTGGGCTTAAAATTCAGCTGGACGGCCTCTGTGACTTGCTCCTCCTCAACTTGTTGCCTGCCTTTGACTTGGTTAACCACCACAAGCTGTGTCAACACCTCTATTACTGCCAACTTCTCGACAGAAGCCACTGAATGGGTTACGTCCCACTTTCAGTGTTTTTTTGCAGCGAGAACACCTCCTCGACAAACCCAGTTACTTAAGGGGTGTACCACAGGGTTCGTACGTGTCCCCCATGCTCCGCAACATTTTTACCAAAATGCAGTTTCACATGTTTGACACGCTCGGGTCCCATACAGAAACTTTGTGGATTATATCCAGGTACTCCTCCCCATCACCGGCAATCACATAGTGGACATGACAACGCTCAACAAGGTTTATGACAGCATTCAGGCCTGGATGGCTGAACATCACCTCTGCTTGAATGATGAGAAGACCAAGCTCCTCATTGTGGGCCCTACTGGTAAACTAACAAAAACTCACACCTGAATTCTCTGCATGCACCATCGCAGATAATAAAATCCCAATTTCCAAATGGGTAAAAACCCTGGGTGTCTACTTGGACGTCTATCTCAACATGACAAGACACCTAAACACCATTATCTCTTCTTCTTCACACCATCTCAAACTCCGCCACCAAACCAAACCCTTCTTCTCACCTGATAACTGTGCCACATTCGCCCACACGGTCATCAGTGCGAACTTAGATTATTGCAATGCTTTTCTGCCAGGTGCTTCTCAAACTAACATCAACAAGCTTCAGGTCCTCCAAAATAATGCCGTTATGATTGCTTCTGGTTTTGATAAAAGGGATCACGTCTCTGATGCAAGACGTTGCCTTATCTGGCTCCCTGTCAAATCTCGCATTGACTTCAAAGTCCTCTCCCTTACACACAGCTGCCTGACCAACTTGGCCATTGCTTACCTCACACCTGTCATTCAGGGAAGAATCACCACCAAAACTCTCCTCTCCATGGACAGCAATTCTCTCGTCATTCCAAAGTTCAAGTCAAAGCGGACAGGTGGCTCCTCTTTCTGTTCCATCGCTCCCTGCCTGCTGCACTAAGAGCTGAACCTTCAGCCTAGTGCTTGAGGTGCACACTTACGACTCATCTATTCAATTGACTTAACATCTAAGACTCTCATGGACTACTCTACCCACACCAACACTATGTTACCTCAAAGCGCTTAGATGCTTTAGGGCTTGAGCTCTACACAAATGGAAAAATAAAATAAAATAAAATAAAATAAAATAAATAAACTAAAAATAAAACTAAGCTAGCTTTGGCCAATGCCATTAGTTTTCTACTTGTGGATGTTGGAGCGGGTGAGTCAGATGGTGACGGGGTGAGACAGTGGGTGTGTGGAGTGGGTGAGGAATCTGCAAAGCAGAGAATCAGAGATGCAGGAAACCAGCAGACAGAAGCATTAGTGAAACACCTTCTAGGCCTCAGACAGTCAGGTTTCCACCCTTCAGGCAGCATGGATACCGCCTTCCTAGACCTAAAAATCAAGCGTGATGGTCTTCGGGACTCAGGCAACCTGGCGGTACTCCTAATTCTTGACCTTCCGGCGGCTTTCGACCTGGTAGGCCACACAACTCTCTACCAGAGCCTAGCCACCAGAGCTAATTTCTTATCAGACGCCACCAACTGGGTGTACTCTTTTCTGTCTGAAAGGACCTCCAATGTCTTCTCTGGGGAGAAAGCGGCCCCACCCAGCACTGCCACCTGCGGTGTCCAACAGTGTTTGTGTGTGTCACCTACGCTATACAACATTTACACAAAACCACTATTTGAAAAACTTGTCTAGCTAGGCATGACATACACAAACCTTGCAGATGGCACTCCTCCCTATTTCCGGCAACTATACCGCTGACACTTCCACTATCAACTATATCTACGATGTCGTTGAGGCACGAATGGGGGAACACCACTTATGCCTGATTGATGAGGAAACCAAAAAAAAATCAAACACCTCCCCAAAAATGTTGCTGCATTCTCCTAGCAGTAAACCATATCAAAGTCTCTAAATCTGTAAAAACCCTCTCACCCACCAACCACACCGCCATCACATGTGCATTGATCAAGGATAAACTCTGTTACTGCAACATGCTCTTGGCAGGCACTTCTGCAAAAAGCATCCACAAACTCCAAGCGCTTCAGAATAATGTGGTGAGAGTTGCCCTGGGTCTCAGTAAAAGGGACCACATCTCTGACACTAGGCGCCGATGCCACTGGCTGCCAGTCAAGACCCGCATGGACTTCAAAACTCTCTCCCTCACCCACTGTTGCCTCTCAAACTCTACCTCCTCTTACCTTGGCAAAACAGTTCTCTGCCAAACCGCAGTCAGACAATTGCTCTCCACTGACTCCCACATTCTAGCAACCCCACGCTACAGCAGACACCCAGCAGGCAGTTCTTCATTCCAAGTCCCCTCTACGCAGTACTTTGCCAGTACACCCCACCTACCAAGTGCTTTGCCTGTACACACCACCCAGCCAGTATTTTGCCAGTACACTCCACACACCCACCTAGTACTTCAGCTTTACCCCAAAACAACCCATCAAATATCCCACCTGTACACCAGTCCCGCACAATACCCCACCTCTTCACAGCATTCACCAAATAACTCACCTCTATGCCCACTCACTCACTCCCTCACCTCAACATCCCTAGCCCATCCAATGCCAAACCCCACCTG
>JAWLIA010000027.1:0-13656 GCA_034782015.1 Desmognathus tilleyi
CTCTTCTTCTTCCCTCCTCGTCTTCGTCCCTCCTCTTCTTCTTCCCTCCTCTTCTTCTTCCCTCCTCTTCTGTGCTCTGGGCCCGCCATTTCATGGTCTGAATCTGTTTATTGCCTGAGTGCTATAATGATACTTTTGTAACCTGTTTTTAGATCTCTATCTCTGCCCAGAGAAAATAGTAGCAAGTGTATCATTTCAACGTTCCGGCAAGGGACTATGTAAACAAACTATGAAATAGCAGCACTTGGGAGACAGAGGAGGGCTGGGTCACAGAGATGTCTTGAAAATTTAAAAAAACAGAATTGCATTAAGGAACGATGAACACTTAAAAACAAATTGAATATGGTATGTGCCACTGTTCCTTTAAAGAGAAATCAAGGAGTGTTCAGGTCAGATTATTAATTTATTTATTTATGCTTATAATATGCTTTACTCCAAAGCTCGATACAAAAAATAAGACCTTTTAACAATATGAAAACGTACATAAATTAGGTAGCGGATGATATGTGTGATAAGTCAATAGAACAGAGGAAGCAGAGAAAAACAGAATTGTGTGAGGTAAGGAAAATTGGGAAGGCAACCAGGAAAGGATCAGACAGGAGGAGAGGGAAAAGACTCTGGAAAAGCAAGATGTAGGATGTGAGTGTTACGGGATACATTGAAAAAGAGAGTGCGGGTAAGAGATGTATTGCTGAGGTAAAGAATTCTAAGATTGGGAGCAAGGAGAGAAAAGGATTGGAAATGAGAAGGGGCGCAGGGTTGCCGAGACGTTACTAAAGTAAGTAGAGAATCAGAACAGAGAGTACATGAACCTGTATAGATTTGTCTGAGATCAGATGTCAGGAGGAGTAAAATCATGGCCACAGTTAAATACTAGACAAAGATAATGCTACCAAAGATGGGAGTGGAAAGTTAGTCAGTGAAGAGAAATGAGTGAAGAGTAAGACATTCGAGAAGAGTATGGGAGTTTGCAAGTACTCAAACACCATAGTTGAAGACAAGGCAAGGAGGAGAGCGAGTAGAGTCAGAGAGACCTAAGAGAAGAGTAGAGCAATAATAACATTGGGAAAAAAACAAGGAAGTGAGTGAAGATCATATTTTATAGATGCTATAAAGTTGGTAATGATAGGAGAGAGCAGTAGCAGAAATAAACTTGGAAAAAGAGATTTATGGATCAAAAATTACCCTGAGATTTTGGGCATTCTGTGAAAGTGGGAGGTACGAAAAGGGAAGTGAAGGAGAGACAGGAAAGGAAAGCAAGGAGAGGGCAAAGGAATGACAAGAATCTCAGTTTTAGTGGGCTTAAGTGCAAGGAATGAAAGATCAACCATGACATGAGGTTTTGAAGACCAGTAAATACAGAGTAACAGAGAGTGGGTGAGCAGGACAAAAAAAGCCAGAAAATTAGGGTGTAGTCTGTATAAAAGTGGCAGGTGAACCTGTTTGCAGAAATAAGAGTTGAGAGAAGGGAAGTGTAGATAGAGAAAAGCATCATGTGGCTATGGCTATACAAATGGTAGATAGCTATAGTGAGCCTTTATTGTTGACACTTAGTGTTGCCTAGCAGCCAGTCACTAATAGAGCTAACTTGAGAGAGCCCATACTTCCAGAGGAATAGCAGTCACTGAAGGCTTATTTGAAAAAGGTTTGGAGTAGCAGGAGTAGCATGGTGGCTCTTCACTAGGGTAGGTGAGTTTGCAGACATGAAAGTTTTCATGTTGTGGATTTTATCTTAATGTATAATGCATTTAACTTGCTATTTCAATTTTTTTTACAGGGAATTCATGGGGAAGGTAAATGGGTCAGTGTCGGAATTTTTGCTACTAGGACTATCTCAAGACCCCCAGGTGAAGACATTTCTCTTTATCTTGTTCTTAGTGATATTCTTTGTCACTATCATTGGTAACATTTTCCTAATCCTGGCCTGGGCCAAGGATCCTCGTCTTCATACTCCAATGTACTTCTTCCTCATCAATCTCTCTTGCTTGGATGTTTGCTACTCAACAGCAATTGTACCGAACATGCTGATCCAACTCATTTATATGAGGACAATCAGCTTTGTGGCATGTACCACCCAGATGTATGTTTATGTGCTACTGGGGTCTTCTGCATGCCTTATCCTTGCACTCATGGCGTATGATCGCTATGTGGCCATCGTGTTTCCCTTGCGATACAGAATCATTATGAGTAAATCTAACTGTATCACAATGGTATCCAGTTGCTGGATAAGTGGGAGTCTGATGTCACTTCTGGACACTGGCTTCACAATGAGGCTGCTTCTTTGTGGGTTTAATGTCATCAACCATTTTTTCTGTGAAGCTACAGCCCTCCTCAGGGTGGCTTGCTTGGACACCATAGGGGCAGAGATTGTGATTATTTCTGTAGGTTATACTGCACTTCTGATCCCTTGCGTCTTCATCCTCATCACTTATATCCGCATCATTGTCACCATTGTGAGAATACGCTCCTCAGAAGCAAGATTCAAAGCCTTCTCCACTTGTGCCATCATTGTCACCATTGTGAGAATACGCTCCTCAGAAGCAAGATTCAAAGCCTTCTCCACTTGTGCTTCACACCTCATCATCGTCACCATATTCTACGCCACCGCCATGATCCTGTACTTAAAGCCACCGCCTGAAGACACGGAAAATCAAGATAAAATCATTTCTGTGTTTCACACTGTGACCCCACCTATGCTGAACCCCTTAATCTACAGTCTGAGAAACAAGGATGTGAAGTTGGCCCTGAAGAAACTCACAATGAGAAACATGTTGTAATGATAATTATTCATCTTAATAGAAAAGAGACACATTTAGAAAACAGGAATTCAGTAAGGACACACAATACAGAAGTTTAAGATGCACTTCTTAGGAATTGCTGCCAATCATAATTTCTAATAAAAGTATGTACAGTAATGCAAACTTTTTTTTCATCATGGTTATACTGCTGCATTCACAACAAAAGTCAGCATAATATTGAAGAGTTATGACCTGCAGAAGTTAGATGGACTATAGCATGTACATTTGGTCCGTTACCCTCTCTGTGCATTATCAATGTTAACTTTCTTTTTTATTGTGTAAATGAGATGATTTCATATTAAAGAATAGAATATCAGAGTGCAGCTTAAAAAAGAGTGAAACAAAAACATTGTTGTTAAAACAAACTCACCTTTAGAAGGACGGACGCCGGTGGTTTCTGAAAAAAGGGTGTGATAAGTGGGGATTGTTAGTGTGGCTGCCTCTTGGTGGGGGAGGGGACTGAGATCTTCCCTTTCTATATAAAGTCCTAAAATTCCAAAATGCTCTGTCGTCAGGTATTAGAAGGCTGGCCCAATAACCTAAATCTTTCTCATAGCTGACATATAGATGGGACATCAGGGGTTGAGGTGGGACATCAGAAGTAGGAAAGATAATGCCCTTCTCAGGTATTTAGTCTTATTTTGCACAATAGAGGTTCTTTGGTACCTCTCTATCAAGAAAGTATGTGTGGGGTGTTTTTTCAATGACACATTCTGGATGTTTTTAGAAGAAGCGCTTAATTTAAGACATGTGAGTTGTGTATAGTCACACAACCTGGAATATTGCATGTTTTATGTAAATTTGGTGTACTATGATTAGAGTCCTCAGGTTAGAGTACCGGATAGAACAGCGCAACTTTAAAAGGTGCTGTTCTTTACACCGCTCTAACCAAAGGGTTGCCCGGACTACTCACAGCGCATTGGGGTGTTATGAGGGAGTGGGTGGGAGATCTGTCATCAGTGAGTGGGGGAGGTGGTAGGGGACAGGTAAAGGAAAAGGGGGTTTGTTGTATTTTATGTGGGGTGTGGGAGCGGGTCAGGGGGAATGTATGTGGGTTAGGGAAGGAGTATAGGTGCGGTTTATGTTTAGGTAAAATAGGTTGGACGAAGGGTTTGGCAATCGGGGAGGAGCTGCAGAGTAGTAGGAAAGGTGTAACCGGAATCAGGTAGGTGCCCCCTGCTAATGTTCTCATCATTCCGTTGGGTGATTCTTGCTGTCAGGTTCTTTCAGGGAGCTTTTCTTCTGCTTCAGACTCCTCCTCCTGGCCCTCCAGTGTGACATATCACTGGAGCGCCAGGAGGAGGAGCGCTAGCAGGAGGCACTCTGTTGCACTGTTTTTGGTTTCTGATTCCATCAAGATGGCACATATATCATCTGAAACTTCAAAATAGAAATTTAAAAGAGAAGGCAAGAGGTTTAGTTGACAGTGTCAACATAGGAATTTCTGAGTCGAGGCTGGGCAGGTTGGATAGTGACACAAACCACGATATGGTAGTATAGACAGAACTTAGCAACCTGGTTGCTTATATAAGGCTATAAGATTTAGCCCATGGCCCACACCACATTTGTTATTTATACAGTTTATGGTTAAATTTGTTCAGTGATAGGTCGGCATGGGAAAGGAAAAAGACATGTAGAGTGATTCTGCGTGCTTTCTGGATTCCTTAGAATATTTTCTGGAAATTTACACCTAGGTTTAGATAGAGCTGGGCGAGCCTGAAAATTTTCAGCATAGGCCGAGCCTGAGCTCAGATGGGCTTGGGTTCTCCAAGCCCAATCACAAGCCAAGCCAGAGCATGCAATATTGTATTAACCCTTAGCTGCTAAGGGCTTCTGACTCTTGCGACTCCCCAGTGCTGAGCCGGTTTTTTGGCTGTTTGGTGGTGCACCCAGTTAGAGGCCCCTAACGTTTGATTGGCTTGGCCAATTACAAGGATTTTTGGCTCTTTTTCTTCTAACAGGATGGGCAATCGAATGACACCAAAAATTGTGAATCGTACGTGGGTGGTGTCTGAAAGTTACAATAATGGGCAAAAATGTTGAGTTTTTTTTTCAGAAAATGCAAAAAAAGCTGCAAAACAAATCGATGTAGTTTTTGTTCTGTGCAGGGGATCAACGAATGGTTTGCAGTTCTGGAATCGCCATTTTCTCAACTTTCCAGAACAGGGTTTCAAAGAAACATTCTGTGGTAATTTCAATGCCTTTGTAACAGGCGGGCCATTTCTTCAATATTACGTGCAATGCATATGGCTTAGGAAGGTGGGACAGAAAAGCGTAATTCACGTAACTTCTACATTCTTGAAAAGTTGAGAAAATGGTGAAAAGAACAAGGGTTGGTTTGTGTAGATTGGCCCCACAAAGATGGTTCCACAGCAACTGATAGAAAATGAAATGTATTCAAAAATATAAAAAAATAAAAATACATTTGACAACATTTGAGTCTTTAACTTCTAGAAGGTTTGGTATCTCTATCAATGGAGTGCACCACTACGAATCCCTAACTCATGCCGCCATAGCAACATCCAATGTGTGTTGGTTTTCAAAAAATTGCCGACACCTCGAGGCAGTAAGTGCAGTGCATTAACAGTATACAATGGAATATTAGAACCACCCTCCACCCATTGACACATAAAAATAGTAGATGAACAGTTTGTTCACCATGACAATTCATACATGTATAGAAAGTAGACATGTACATGGGTTCAGGGATGAGTAACTTTACGACCAAAACCAAATGTGGCATAGCCAACACTCACTGCATACAAACAATTGACAGCAAGTGACATGGGGCACATCTCCAAAGATTCCTCAACTTCTCCCAAAAAAATTGGTACTCCACATGTGTAGATGCAGAAAAGTCACAGACAAAGGGAGGGCAGAATATGACACATGGTAATGTCAATCCTCGGACAACAATTTGGTGCATGAAAATCTGCTGTGACATTCACTTTCTTTTTGAGCCTGTGGAGCCATGCCAACAAGGAAACACCTAAAAGTCATGCATGTGTGAAAAGAGGACATCCTAACGCATGCAACAGTAGGTGACTTGTGTCAGTCACAGTTTACTAGCCAGAATTCCCAGTGGTAAATAGAAAATGTATGTTTTTTTTGTTGATAAATTGGCCATATAAAAGGTGACCCAACGCACCGCCATCAACATGGGGCACATCACCCAGCGTAGCCCGACTACCTACAACAAAGTTGGTACCACCCACGTGTGGTTGTACCCAAGTCACGGGAGAGGGGATGACACAAAATGGGACCTGGTAACATTGGACAAACTACTCAATTCAATTCAATTCAATTCATCTTTATTCAGAGACAAAAGATCCATCAAAGTACAGATTCCATTTAACTACATATAAATATATACATATACATATATCATACATATACATCATTATTAAAACATACAGCAAATAAAAACAAGTATTAAACACAATTTATCATGTATAAAACAGAAGAAGGGGAAGGGTTATATACTAAAGTTTACAAAGACCACAACTTAAGTTCTTTCCTTTTTTTGTCCACTCCTCTAAAGAAGAGATCTAGGGCAAACACCGTTCTTACATCCTCCATTTGCTTAAGAAACAAGACCGCATGGCTCACCTGCCTCACACCATTATCCTTTAGAATTAGTTTTAACGTGTTTGAGCGTATGTCCTTATACAAGCTACAAAAAAACAAGATGTGAGGTAAGCTTTCTCTATTTGCACCGCATAGACATGATGGATTAAAAAGAGGAGCAAATTTATGTCTCAGGGTTCCCTCCTGAAGAAGGTCCATCCTGAGCTTCGTTAGCCAGCCTCTAGATTTTTTAAACAGGGGTAAGCCTAAATAAGGTGGAAATTGTAGCGAGTAAGCATCCACATAGTTCCTAATTGCAGCTTTATGGCAACAACTCTCCACCCAACTCCCTTTTTGGCGGTCTATGTACTCAAGGGACAAATTCTCCATCACCTTCTTATTGGGTGAATTAAATAACTTGCATAAAGCTGTAGAAACCATCCCTAAGCTCTGTAAAATCCCCTTAAGCCATAGGTTTTTACAATGGATATATTCCCGGAGAGCATATCCCAATAATTGCTTTGACAAATCAAGGTCCGCCCTGCACATCACATCGAAACAATACTGGATCGGGGCCAAGGACAGAGAATGGCTAAATGGAAGTAAGTTAAGTTCTAGATACGGCAGCTCATTGGTGGTACAGCGGGGCACATGTAACACATTTTTTAAGAATTTCCGCTCTGTTAAGTCAATCTGCATTAAATTCGACCCCCCCACAGTTCGGCGCCATATCGTAAAGTGCCACGTGCCTTAACCAGGTAAATAGTTCTGATAGTATCCCCTATATTTACCTGGAAGCGATTTGATAACCTTAATAATGACCATATTACAGCTTTGTAACTTTTTAGCCGCTCAATCACCATATCCTTCCAGGATAAATCATAAGAAAAAAACACAGCCTAAATAATTAAAATTATCAACAATATCTAAAACATTGGTCCCGCTTTTAAAAGTGACAGAAAATTGCAAAAGTTTGTGCTTTCTAAAAATCAGAATCTTTGTTTTGGAGGCATTGATTAATAGGCCCCGCTGTGACATAAACTATTCTATTTTTTTGGTGATCAACCTAGATGGACATGCACTTACTTTTTGATCTTGGGGACACAGATCATCAAGAAAACCCTCACACATCATATATGTGTGAAAAGATGAAAAGAGGACATCCTAATGCATGTATTGGTAGGTGACATGTCGGTCGCACTAAGTTTACTACCCAGAATCCCCGGCGGTACATAGAACACTTGTAAAATGTACAGGTTTTTGGACAAATTCGCCATAAAAAAGGTGACCCAACGAGCTGCCATCAACATGAGGCACCTCACCCAGTGTAGCTCTACTTTCTACAACAAAGTCAGTACCACCCATGTGTCGTTGAACACAAGCCACCGGTGATGGGAGGAAGTTTTTATATATATTTATTGCAGATGTTTTGCTTTATTTATGCTTTTTCTTGGAATCCTTTTGTAATTGTTAATGTTCAAGAATTTGTTGGTGGTTTTTCTGCCTGTTTTGGGTTATTTGATACGCGCCTAGAAGCTACGGCCAAGTTGCGCTATATAAATAAATCAAATCAAATCAAGTAAAACGAGCCATGGTGATTGATTTTTAATTAGGATGTCAGTGTAGCATCAGTTTTGTTTTGTGCCTGGAGTGGCAAGGCTTTTGAGAAACCCACCAACACTATACTGTTTCAGAAAGAGAACACTGTGATGCACATAGTGATGTGTGACTTGTGAGGGTTGTACTAAGTTCCCTACCCAAAATGCCTGGTGGCAAGTGGAAAACAAGCAAAAATTACTGTTTTTTGCTGCATTGGCTTAAAGATAGCTACCGGAATGCCAGGCAACCACACAAACTCCCGTCTCCTACGTACCCCTATTCCTTTTGAGTAAATTGGTGCCAAACATGCATGGGTGCACTAAACATCGATCGTGGGGGCACAAAATGAGACTTCACATGCCTGGTGATAAGTGCCACATTGGGCTCAAAACAGGTGCCTCAACGCGAAGGTAACCACAGAATCTGCCTTCTCCTACATACTCCTACTCCTTGCGAGTAAAATCATGCCCAACATGCGTGGGTACACCAAATATAGAGGCGGGGTGGGCACAAAATGAGACTTCACATGCCTGGTGCTAAGTGGGAAATTTACAGGTTTGTTCCGCATTGGCTTCAAAACATGTGCCGCAACACAAAGCAACCACGTAAACTACCTTCTGCTACATACCCCTTCTCCTTATGAGTATATTGTTGCCCAACATGCGTGGGTGAACCAAGCATTGAGGCTGGGCGGGCACAAAATTAGAATTCACATGCCAGGTTATAAGTGGGAAATTTACAGGTTTGTGCCACATTGGCCTCAAAACAGTTGCCACAACGCACAGGCAATCACACAAACTACCTTTTCCTATGTACCCCTACCCCTTACAATTAAAATTGTGCCCAACATGAAGCCTTCGTAGTAGCGGCAGCAGTCGTAGCAGCAGCAGCAGAAGTAGTAATGGTAGTAGTAGCATTAGAAACAGTATTGGTGGTGGTAGCTGTAGTAGCAGCGGTAGCAGGAGTAGTAGTAGCAGCAGCAATAACGGTAGTAGTAGCACTAGTATCAGTATTGGTGATGTTAGTTTCAATAGTAGTAGAAGTAACTGTAGTAGTAGCACTAGTAGCAATATTGGTGGGCTCTCTCAGATCTGGTTTAAGTTTCACTGCTCACACCTGGCTGTCAATCCCCTTCTTCACCAGCACTCCCGTGAGCCCTCACTAGCAACCAACCCTGTGCATCTTCACTATTTCCCACCCACCAACCTACTGCATTGCCCGAGGACCTAGGACAACAGTGACTGTGATATGCTGGCTGCAGAGCCAAAGAAATAGGTGCTCAAGAAGTGCTTCAGGCAAAAGTTCAACTTCTTTGAGTGAGGTTGGAAAAGTCCTCCATTGAGACATTTTTCAAATGAGTCTTTTTATTTATTTATTTATTTATTTATTTATTTATTTATTTATTTATTTATTAAAAATGTTTTCTATAGCGATTGCCGCTGGTGCTTCTGAACCACTTTACACTCAATCAAAATGAAGGAAAAGAGAAAAGAAAAAAGAAGGTAAAAGTCTAAAAGTTTAAAACAGTTCTCTAATTCACAGCAGATCATCAGGGGGGCCGTGGGAGGCACCGATCTTAGAGGGTAGTTCCCATCAGCCCGCTTGTTTGCTGCCAGGGCACAGGGAGACAGCTAGAATGATGGTGGAGAAAGTCCCACCTGCCTACCTGCGTCTTACAAGCCGACAAGGCGGCTTGTAAGACGCACTATGCACTGTATAAAGCTCAGATTACAGCTGCAAAAAGCCAGTTTCTAGCGATACCATTTACAATGCTCCAAATGATACCAAGACTCTGTTTAGCCTTCAGCCTTCGTCATCCACTTTTTCTGAAGATCCCTCTACATGCAATAAGATCATAGATTTTTTTGAGGGCAAAGGGGCCGATTCTATACAGGTCACTGAGCAATTGGTCAGGCTGCAGTAGCCTCACCAAACGTTCGGCGACCAGAAACCCAACCGCATGATTCCCATTTCATTTTCTGCCACCGACATGAAAAAGCTGTCGGTGGCACCGAATGAAATCGGATTCCTTGCCTGCGAATCTACGTTCGCGGGCAGGGAAGCTGGCACGGAATCATGCGCTGGGCATGCACACAGCAAGTGCGCATGCCCAGTTTGATTCACAGGATGTGAGTAGCGTCACCCTGCAAATCAATAGGGAATCGGGAGGTGGGAAATACGCTGTTTTGTGCGCGGGCATTCGCACAATCATTTGGTGCGGCGAGTGCCGCACCGAATGATTGTGAATTGGCCCCTAAAGTCTCTAACATTCGTCTGAAAATAGCTCATAGTCAGAGGACTGCAGAGGGGGACGGGATGATGAATGCCAATACCCCCTCAAGACCAGACTGGCCCCCAGAGTCTCGGGTCTCAATTTTTTCTGGGCATCTGTAAGCCAACGATTACGTGAATGAGATCTAAGACCATCCTGTTTTACGCATTGTGGGTAAATCTCATCCCGTATTGCCGACCATCGCTCTACCAAATCATTTGAAAGATTCTTGACCCCTGGCTGTGTACTCAGGGGAAAAAATAACATCCCATCCCACTGAGTTGGAAAGAGATGAGAGGGGTGTGTGGCAAGCCACTCACTGGCATAATGGAGATGGAGTTTATTCCAGGGCCTGGTATGGATCAGGGGACGAGGTTGATCGGCATCTTTTTGTTGAGTGGCGCCAACCACTCCTCTGATAGACAGCCTACCAAAGTGTGATCGGCCCGAGACAAAATGTGGGTGAAAGGGTCCTGCATGGACACTCCTAGACATAACACAAGGTCAAGGCAATTGCCCTTTTCGTGTGTGGGAAAATCAGGAGCTAACGTAATTTCTCTAGACTCAAGTATGTGCAGGAATTCCTGCCCCATGGGATCCACTTAGATATTAAAATCGCAGAGTAGGACAAATTGCCTAAATGAGGAGACCAAGGTGTCGCACAGCAGAGCAAACTCATCTAAAAACCTCTTATGGTCATATGGAGGCTGGTAAATGATCCCACAGAGTATAGACTTAGCCTTGGCTGGGCCACAACTAAAAGTTACCAGCTCGAAAAAGACTGGAATAGGAAAGTCCAAGTTGAGCTCCAGCAGATGAAAGTCAGATCTGATCAAAGTGCCAACCCCTCCTCTCCCCTTGTCCCCCGTTCTCCATTCTGAGTCTAGATAGAAAAGTGTAACCAGAGGGCACCAGATCCTGGGGAAGGTGAGAGTGACATGGTTTCAACCAGCTCTGGGTCAGCGCCATGATTGCTGGTTGTCCTTTTTCCACAAGGCTGAAGACTAAGGTGGCATGCTTGTTTATGGATCACAAATTTGACAGCCAAAGAGATATAGGCCACCCTTGGGCGCATCATTCACACCAATCAGACTGCAATCATGAAGGAGGGCATATTGAGGCCATGCAAAGTCAATGATGACTCTCAGGGAGCATGTTGAATCTCCATAGAACCGCCTAAGTCAAAAATGTACTAGCTGCCAGAGCCCCTGGCTCCTTAGATGGTGATCCCCCATGACTGAATATCCTGGAAAACAGGCTGAGGAAAAGGAGGTGAAGGAATGTTCGCATTGGCCCAGGTCCTCCTAGGGAAGTCTGTGGAAGGCGACTTACTACATGAAGATTTGGAGAAAAGCCCATCCCTTAAATAGAGTCAGTCCCAGTTATTCACACCTGCGGGGGGCTCATGTGAGAAGCAACATAAGACAGGAACTGATTGGCTGGATGTCGGCAAATGCCTGGGGCAATGGACCAACTGATGATGTGGGATCTGGCGAGAGGGGGCTTGCAACCATGGACAGCCCCACCAGCACCTCCAGTAGCAGGACAGGCAAAAACCTTTGCACCTGTCCGCCTTCACACATTGCCGGCTTCGCCTACTGGCCACCTCCCCCATCCTTTAACCCCGCCTTGGTGGGGGTGATTATGATGTCAGTGAAGGCGGACTTCGGGGATGGACATGTAACATGGCCAGTAGCTGGACCCTGGGGGGACACTGAAGTAGCCAAGTTGTTAAGAGGGGCAGAGTTTTCTTTCTCTTTTTCTATCTGAGTAATGCCATGCTCTCCTTGCTTACTGGTGTGCTTAAGGACAGGGCGGGTTCTTCTGCTCCCCATCTCAGCAGACAATAAGTTGGTGGGATTGCATATTTACTTGTAAGGAGTAGTGGTATGTAGGAGAAGGCAGTTAGCATTGTTGCCTGTATGTTGCAGTACCTGCTTTGCGGCCAATGTGGTGCAAACCTGTAAATATCCCATTTATCACCTCTTTTTGGAACAGTATGGTGTTGGTGGGTTTTTGGAAAGCCTTGAGACTCCAGGCAAAATAAAAAATGGGTGCGACACTGACATCCTAATTAAAAATCAATCACCCTGTCTCGTTTTGCAGCCTCCCCTTGCTCGTGACTTACACACATGGGTGGTACCATCTTTGTCGTAGGGAGTAGGGCTATGCTGGGTGAGGTGCCCCGTGTTGATGGTGACATGTTGGGTCACCTTTTTTATGGCCAATTTGTCCAGAAACCTGTAAATTTAACAACTTTTCCATGTTCCGCCTGGTATTCTGCAACCGACACACATCACCCACTGTTGTGTGCATTAGGCTGTCCTCTTTTCACACATATATTATGTGCAAGGGTTTCCTCCGTGCTCTGTGTCCCCAAGATCACTAATTAAGTGCATGTCCATCTAGGTTTAGCACCCTAAAAATTGAGTAATTACTGAACATTGCCACATCTTGTTTTGCGGCCTCCCCTCACCTGTGGCTTAGGTGCATCCACTCATGGGTGGTACCGACTCAAAGGGCATAGGGCTATGTTGGGTGAGGTGCCCCGTGTTGATGGCAGTGCGCTGGGTCAATGTTTTTTATGGCCACTTTGGCCAAAAACCTGTAAATTTTTCAAGTTTTCCAATTACTGCTGGACATTGTGGGTAGTAAACCTAGTGTGACCAATGGAAGTCACCCACCTTTGTGTGCATTAGGATGTACTCTTTTTGCACATGTATGACTTTCAGGGGTTTCCTTGTTGGCAGGGCTCCACTGGCTCAAAACAAAGTGAATGTCACAGCAAATGTTCATTCCCCAAATTTGTCTCTGAGGACTGACATTACAATGTGCCATATTCTAGTGTTCCCTTGTCCGTGACTTTTCTGCATCGACACATGTGGTGTACCAATTTTTTCGGGAGGAGTTGAGGAATCTTTGGATACGTGCCCCATGTCACTGGCAGTCATTTACCCTACCTTTTTTCACATCCTACTGTACACCAATGCTTGAAAAGCCATGTATGAATTATCATGGTGAACAAACTGTTCATCTGCTATTTTCGTGTGTCAATGGGTTGAGGGTGGGTCTAAGATTCCACTCTCTACTGTTAGGGCACTGCGCTTACTGCCTCAGGGTTTCGGCAATTTTTTGAAAACCAGAAAACAATGGATGTTGCTATGATGGCATAGGTTAGGGTTTCATAGTGGTGCACTTCATCCAAACCTTGTAGAAGTTAGAGCCTAAAATAAATGTTGTCAATTTTTTTTTGTATTTTTGAATAAATTACTTTTTCTATCAGTTGCTGTGGGACCATTTTAGTGGGGCCAATCTACAGAAACCACCACTTGTTCTTGGATCCATGGGTGTCGTCACCCATGGACCCAATATATTTAGGGCCTGATTACGAGTTGGTCGGTAATGCACTTTTGGCGGTAC
>JAWLIA010000028.1:0-13521 GCA_034782015.1 Desmognathus tilleyi
TTCAGCGTTTTCTAGCTTCTCCATTGCTGGCACCACCATTTAGGTATCTGATAAAGTCAAGACATTAGGAGTCATCCTCTATGCCCAGTTTTCAATGAATCTGTATGTCAGAAGCATTGCCTTCACTTGTGCGCACTACATCAGACTGTTGTGGCAGGTTGAACCCTTTCTATCTGTACAACACTGCATCACCTTCACACTGGCTATCATTGGTGCTAAACTAGATTACAGTTAAATATCTCCAGGTTATAGACCAACCAAAATGGAGCTGTCCATGTCATGCACAGCCTATCTTGAAGAGACCATGTTACAAATGCCCGTCGCAATCTGCTCTGGCTTCTGGTTAAACTGAGAATCCTCTTCAGGACCTTAACCATTACACACAAATGCATCTTTGGATTGAGCCCCTCTTATCTAAAGAATATCATTGAATGGCAACCTATCCGCAGGGGCCTTCGGTCCAACAATACACATCAGTTGACCATCCCAAAATGCAAACTTCAGAAAGTGGGACGCATGTCCTTCTATCATGTTGCACCTATGCTTTGGAACTATCTGCCCCCTGATCATAGGGGCTTAAATTTGTTACCTCAATTCAAGACAGCACTAAACACGTATCTCTTCAATTAAATCTCAGTTTCCACCTTATTGTTCTGAATTCATGATTACTCTTGTTCCACCTGCCCTGAAGCCCTGTAGCTCCCCTTCCCCCACCCTTCCCACCCGGTCTCCCACCCCCCTAATCTACCCTCCCGTCTAGTTCAAACTAAAAAAATCAGGGTGAACACAGTGCAGGTGGCCGGCCCTAACATAAAGCTCCGTGCGAAGGATCATGTATCCAGGGCACGGAAGTGGGCCTTAACTTTAGCTCTAAATAGGCCCAGTGAGCTTGCCAGTCTGATGGTGGGTGGAAGTGCATTCCACCACCTGGCGGTCAAGCAAGCCTGAATTCAAGCCAGTTGTAAGCATTTTTTGGTTAAACCTAAGAAATTGAGCATTAGCTCTAACCAAAACATTTGTGATGCCAAATTAATTTCATACAATAGACCCAGGAGTACAAGTTGAAAACTCAAACAGCCTTCTTAAAATGACAGCTTCCGACTGTTCGGCCATATTGGGATTAGAAGCACCCCAGATCTCAGACCCATAGAGGAGAATAGGTTGGATTGTTGTGTTATACTTATGTAAAATTGGTCAAATAGAATTTCCTCCATACTTAGGCAGAAACTGTAATAAGACCCTACCCCACCCCCCTTTGCTTTTAATGAAATTATACTTTTATGTAAATTCCAATTATTATTAAAGGTAAACGTGAGCCCAGATATTTCTAGTTTTTAATGTGTTCAACCTTTTGCCATTGATCTTTACTATTGAGTTTCCTCTGAACCTAGTGGTTTTAGTTCTACTAATGTTTATGTGCAATTTGTTTACAATAATTCAGTAAAATATCAAGCTTATGTTGCAATCCATTAGCTGTCAAGTCTAAAAGTACGCTAAATTAGAGATCAATTTAACATTTACTTTCGGGGAAGTAAAATTAACCCCTAAATGCAATGTTTCTTGGTCAGAACCCAAAAACAGGCTCAAGAGCAGATTAGTCTCCACCCCCTCATCCTTCTCTCATCAGGTCCCTCCTTCAGAAAGCCTTTAAAACACACATTACTAAAGATAAATGCCCCTATTCACAAAGCACATCAAGTAAGTTACACTTTGGGTGCAACTCCCATTGACTTGAATACAAGTTACACCGAAATTGTAAAATTCTCGTGGTGTAAATGCTTTGTGAACAGGGCCAAAAATATGTATAACTGTATCCTACCACTATAAATTTATGTCAATATTGTACACTCTCCCATTTCCCTTTCCTAATTAGCTATCATATTCTGGTCTCAAATACAACACCCACTTATGTGAATTCTACTAAAGATCTTGTGCTATGTACAAGGTTCCTGTTTAAAAGCCAGAAATGTAAAAACTGCTCCAAACAAATACTCTCTAAAACATGATCCCAAACATCCCAGTCCTAACCTCATGAATTCCATGTGGTCTTTCAATGCACCCGAAAAGGGTGGGACTAATTTCCACTGATTAGCTGATTCCACCAACGCAGTCCTCTTCTGGACGTCACCCCCAGGTGGCGAACTCTGCGGAACCTGGGGACCACCATCCTACGTAGGAGCTATTTTCTAGTGGGGAAGTGCCTTATCTCCCTCCTGAATCTGTCGCATGGGTATTTTGGGCTGGTCTTGTGTAAGGCGTGCCAGATGATACAAAGGCCTCCGAGTCTGAACATCTCCTGAATCTGTGGCCACTGGAGCCCTCTTCTGGCTTCAGATATGTGACCTCTCCCCCTTATGTTCCAGCACTGCACTCACCACATGGTTTGGGACTTTTCGCAACCACCTGATGTCTCTCCTTGACAGGCCAGACTATTGGGAACAGCAATATTGAATCTTGGCAAGAACCAAGACCTGAATTTCTTGAACACATCTTCTGATCCAACCTATGTACTTTTCAAGAGATAGTGAGCAATTATCATGTATTGACTGTATGACTGATGCGACAAAATCAGACAAGAAAAATCCTGGAAATTGAGTATTAAAGCAGACCGTCATCACAATGAACACATAAAATATAAAGATGTTTTGTCAAAAGCATTAAAAACTGCCTATACTTTTTTATTCTAATTTCCTTGACAATGGTTTCTTTTTGTCTAGATTTTTGTTTCAAAGTGTGATGCTTTTTGGTGTTGTTCCGCAGCTCGCCACTAGAGAGCAGCAAAAGTATAGGAAAACTATGCAACTATAAATACTATGAAAACTCAATGCAACTATTTTTGTGTCTGAATTTCATCCCCTATGTTAGCAATCTATATGTTCCCATTCAGGATCTTCCCTCTCTGATCTGGCATGACCATCTCCCTTCACTTGCTTATAGACCATTACTTCAGGAATTGACGTAGTGGTGCAACTTAAATAATGTTATCCCCTCATCTCAAGCTGGCTTTCATGAAGGACATGCTACTGTGGACCATTTGCTCTCCTAGACGGCCATGACCCACTACCGCTCAGCGATCAGACGGCACTTCTTGCAATGACAGTCTTGCCACATACAGAAGAGCTTGTGGCCCTGGAGTAGCGAGGCATACCCGTGGTTCCTGCAGCACGTGCACTTGCACTGCCGGGGGATCTTCTTGGCCAGGGCACCCGGTGGGGTGCTACCGCTGCCACCACAGCCCAGGGGAGAGTCCTGCACCTCCTCCTCCCATCTTGAATTGGGGGAAGGAATCCTCATTTGGCATTTGTCCTCCTGTAGCAGGGACAGCAGCCAGCCCGCCTCTCAGCTTTACAACAAAAAGTAATAAAATAAATATGGACTTGCAATTTTTGTACACAAGAACCTCAAAGAGCAGACAAGAAAAGTAAAATCAGATCATTGGCTGGGTGCAGGAAGGGGGGTGGACTTACCCAAGATGGATGTTGGGACACACAACCTACGCCTGGAACAGTACTTAAGAAACAGGTCGACCACTTGCTTAAGTACTGTCCATTGCATAGCGATAGTGTCTGATTTTTACTTTTGTAATCCTAGAGGGCTATTCCACTAAGCCGTTGCATGCTGACTTAACTTTACGACTGGTGTAGCTCCCATTAACAGCAATGTGAGTTACACTAGATCTAAAATTAAGACAGCACATCAATGCTCACAATCCACACGAATGTGCATTCTTCTGTATGAGGATTGTGTGTTGTGTTTGCTGATGTAGGCCCGCATATTTGTGCTCATGTACCTCTGTTTTTCACAATTGTTTACTCATTCCCTAAGGTGTAAGCTACATTGTTATTTTTTTGCTCTGCAGAGTGCACAAGATAAATAATAACAATGTAGCTTCTGCCATAATGATTGGTGAAACAATCAACCATACCACAAAATGGATGCAACCAGTGAAGAAAATCAAGCACTGAAATGCAATATTATTAAATAGCTCCAAGACTAAAATCGAGGGAAATTGCATTCAGCCAACTAAGAACAATAAATAGAAAAAAGAAAAGTGTGAGACTGAACTGTCCCTTTAAATGTGCAGGTGAATCCCTGCCTAGTTCTTACATAAATTATATTCCTGGGAGATGACATCACCACCTGATAAATACCTTGATACCTAGTGATCAGGTCGCTCAGCAGCTTAAATAAGCCGCCTTCACCGTCAGATCCTGACACTTTTGTGGGGTTACGGCCAGATTTCTCCAGAGCTTTTGCAGCCCAGCTCCTCTCTGACTGGAACCCCGTAGAAGGGGCAGAAGGGCATGCACAAGACCACGACAAAAGGAAGAGAGAAAACAATGACAGCAAAAGCCAGGAACTGTATTTGTGAACTGAGCAGCAAACAGCGCGCTTTGATGTAGTTTAGAGTAGCAAAGTTGACTTACGGCCTTAGTCCATAATTCTATCTAACTGTGGCAGAGGCAATAATTAAAACCCCCATGTGAGGAGCAATACATATCTCTCAAGCAGCCTAAGGTCAAACAGCAAATGATAATGAAACATATGGTGAGGAAGCAGATTATTCGAGCATCTTTACGTAGAGTGGCTGAGGCTATTCTGTCACCATATGAGAAGTGGTGTAGGCCTTCCACCAATCTAGACACATTACCACTAAGGAAAAGTGAGCTAAGCCAAAAGCTACTGAAGAGAGACAGAGATCGTTGAAAGACATTTATTTATTTATTTCACGTTATTTTGTTGAACAATGTCTGCCAGGTTTCGCACCGCTGTAGACAGACAACACATCTCAAATGCACCGTACACATCTTGTAACCAGTTGCATGGAGTTGCAAGGTACAGACTCACATGTTTACATACAACATCCATTCATGCAGCAACACACTGATTTGCCGGTTGGATTGTTTGAGTGCTTTTGGTTCATTCCCACGTATATCTGACTTAACGTATTCACTCAGAGATCGTACAATTTTATTTTTTTCTGTTTACGTGAATGCACAGTATCTAAATTACTTTCTTGTTGCCCAGTTGCAATGTGGCTCTCATGTGCGTCATGCTTTGTTCCGGGCCATTGACGATTCTTCCATACATATCTAATCTAATAGTTCCCTTTCAATCTATTAAAGTAAAATATATGTCAAATGATGATACTGGAATCAAGGATCAGGTGTTTTAGATTCTTTGCTTTTGGGGCAGAAATTGCCTGACTGATGCCTCAGTTCAGTCAGCTGTGAATAATGACAGAGAGCTTGTATGTTCGGCTGTGCAATGTCTAATTCAGATAATTAGAAAAACTGCTTTACAATCCACAGATTGCAAAATAATCTTTACAAAAATCTCCCAATCTCAACCTTAAAGATAGGCAAAAATCCCATGTTCACCACGACATGCCATAATGGATTTTCTTCTTCTATACGACAACAGGTGAACGTGAAGAAACCTAAAAGAATAAAATCCCAACTGCATGAATACAGTTTTAAGCAAATATTAAAATCCATCAATTTGCTGAATGTCTCTTGGTTTGAAATGTAAAAGGCTTGTTGCACAAAGCTACCTATTAATCCTTAACAAAAAAGGCAGAGTTATTTTTTCCACGTAACCCATTAATATTGTTTCAAAGAAATGTAATTCATGTTTTTAATTAAATGTTTACCATTTAAAAGTAAATATTCTGCAGTACAGAGTGCCCTATTAAAGGCTTGCTGTTAAAACATTATTTTACATCTTAACTTTAACTTGAAATGTAAAAATATTTAAACTTATTTTAAACTTATTTATTATTTAGATTATTTTTTTTAAATTCCATTTGATCCCTTAGCCCTATAGAGTGTGCACTCCTGAATGGTCAGGATGTGACCTAATAATGACTGAGTTCTGGAGAGATGCTCTGTATTGATGTTGTGTATGGGTGTAGTGTATGGGTGTACCGCTTTAAGACAGAAATCCTCCCTCCTGAGAGTAGTTTGAGAAATAATGAAACAGTTCTTATATGGATGAATAGCAATTTAATATTTTATTTTTACAGTTTTGACTTTATCTAGCACTGTTTGTGATGATTTATGCTTCAGGCCTTGTTCTATACATTTCTGTAATAACTTTTAATTCAAAACAATTTTATTGACATTTTTTAAACAAATTGTTTGAGTATTTATGTGCACCTTTTTCATTTTCAATGAAGACCTATTTTTTTTTAAATAAAATGATTGCCATCTGCTGGAAGAATGTTGTTACTGCCGAGGCCAGGTAAATTCTCTTCTGGCTGAGTGACAGCTGGCTTTGGGGGCAGGGCCAAGGAGGCTGTGGAATGCTGGTAAGCCTGTGTTCCACTGACAGCTGATTGGCTGAGCTGAGTGCCTGTCATAGTGTGACATCACTTAGACTCTAAAGAGGAGGCAGTTGACAGTTGGGCTTCAGAGCAGAGGGCCTACTACTGTGAAAATGCAGCCCCTCTAGGCACAGAGACCCTGTCTGTAAGGGGTCACAGGCTGGGATTGTTTGGGGGCATTAAACAGACAGGACCAGAGGGGTGCTAACCCACTGTGCCCTATATTAGGGGGTACCCTCCCAGGGTGGGCGTAACCCCCCCTGGGCACAGAGACCCTGTCTGTGAGCAGTCACAGGCTGGAATTGTTGGGGGCATAAAAGGCTATCTCAAACAGACAGGCCTAGAGGGGTGCTTACCCTCTGTGCCCTATATTAGGGATTTCCCTCCCACCAAAGGGGCAGCCCCCCTGGGCACAGAGACCCTGTCTGTGAGGGGTCACAGGCTGGGACTGTAGGTGCTGCAGGCACTCAGTACCCGTGCTGACTGAGTTTCCATGCAAACTGAGTCCTATCAGATGAGAGTTTACTTGAGATGCACATAAAGACCTTGGCAAGTCTCCTATTTATATTTAGATGTTTAAAGAAATGTCCTTGGGTACTGAGGAGAATGTTTTATTTCTAAGTTGGGTATATTTAATTTTGCAATTAAGTAGGACACCTTGAATAAAGTAGGTAGACTGTGTAAGAGCAATGACACATTGTAGAGCAGGATGTTCCAGTCCATTCTGTTTATGGGCTGATATGTGCTAGAACCTTTCAACTAAGGGCCACAATGGAAACCAAAGCCCATGTCATCTCTTTAGGGGCTGTGGTGTGTACTTTACAACTAAACATTGTGTAGAAATTATAGCGCTTGGAAGGCAGCTCTAGGCCAAGGAGCTACACCACAGTGTGTTCAGCAAAGGGGTACTGAAGCTGAGTGTTTCATACTGACTTCTTGCAAGTCCTCAGCTGTTTTAGCTCCTGAAACTGCAGTGCTGGCTGATAGTATTTAAATAACAATATTCTCTCTCTTACATCATCTTTTAGATAATGACCAAAGAGTGAAGACATTTTAACTAACTGAAAAATTGACAGGCCCACGGGTTGTACATTTTTGTCAGCTGTGAGTCTTGGGATGCACAGAGGTGGCATCCCACATGCACTGGCAACAACTGCTTAACTATAAAGATGTGGTTGTAAGCAATCCAGGGACCCTTGGCATAGGCTCTGCATGGACCCAGTCAGGACAATCACAGGCCTAAAATGGGGTATTTTGGGGGACAGGCCCCTCAGGAATCCAGGGACACTCTGCATAGTGGATATTTGGGGACAGAACCCTCTGGAATTTTCCAGAGTTCCAGAAGGGTTAGTCTGCCTTTGGTTTTCACACTGGTAATTGGGATTCTGGAAGCTGAACTTTCAGGCACAGATTAGGTTGCCATGAGTTTATACAAACCTCAATAATAAAGGACTTGGAGCACTATAGTAATCTAAACAAAATACTGTATAAAGTCACCTTGTGTCATAATAGTGATGTTATGGAGTATAGCTACTTACACCCTAAAATAAAGCAGACATAATACAGTAAAAGAGCCGCAGAAAAAATATTAATAACAATGCATATGTTCACAAAACAGAGAATAAATAAGAATACAGAAGAAAAAAGCGGAAAAGATAAATATGAATAAATACAGAGGGAAATAGCAAAAAAAATAACTACTTCAAACTGGAAGCCTTAGTTATAATCCACGATCTCCCAGGGTTCTTGTCATTACAAAAACACAAATGCAGCCTGTAAAAACTGCTGTCTAGATCTAAGATAGGGTCTAAGAGGGTGAAATTCTAGGTTTTGTGTTCTGTATCAGTGGCACCAATATTCTGGACATGGCTGTTCCAGATGAATTAGCACCTATCTCTTTAGTCCTTCTAATGCCTGATACTTGTGGGCGCTGTTTTTCTAGTTGCCAAACAGCAGACAGCAACCCCTGGGATCAGGGCATTGAATGCACCAGTGATGCAGTGCTCGCTATTAACATTAGGACCCTCTAATGTAGTAGGACATAAGATAAGCTCCAATGGTGTCCGATTCATTGTGCTAAATGGTTTCAAACTTCTGGTTTGGATTTAACATTAATATGGACCAGTCAGAGCTCCTGTAGGTCTCCCAGTTGAAGACGTGCAATTTCTGCCATCCTTTTCAGCTTTCTGAACCACTCGAACAAAACTTAAAGGGACATTTCAGGCCACCACTTTTCTTTTTTCTTTCAAGTGTTCTCAGTCGTCTGAATGCATGCCCCCTTGTTTTTAGTTTTCAGTGCTTGATTTTCTTCCCTAGCTGCATCCAATTTGTGATGTGTCTGAACAATCTCTATGGCTCTGTTTTCATGTGGTCTCTGCAGACAAAAAAAGAGCTATAATGTAGCTTGTGTAAACAATCAGTCACACCACAAAATGAAGAGAAGAAAATCAAGTACTGAAAACCTGTATTATTTAACAGCAGCTTTAAAACTAAAAACAAGGGGAATTGCATTCAAATGACTAAGAACACTTAAAAGAAAAATAAGTTGTGGACTGAACTGTCTCTTTAAGTACCTTGGTGTCTATTTGACACCCTCTGAGCCAACCTATATAAGTCAAACTACATCACTTTTATCCGTGCATTTAAAGCAGATCTCCAGAAGTGGAGCAAAATTTCCTGGTCATGGTTGCGGAGCATAGCCATGATAATGATGGACGTAGCACCACGATTACTATACATGTTCTATGCGCTGCCAGTGGAAGTCCCGATCAACACCCTCCGGGCCCTTTGTAAGCTTGGATTCACAGGGACATCCTTTATAAGCCTGAGACCTAAGAAGGCCTGGCCTTCCCAGTTAGACTATCATGCAGGAATGGACACAGAATGAATTCTGGAAGCTGTGGGTGCACATTGAATCTGTGTTGGTGAACAGCTTGCTCAGCTTGGCTCCATAAGGCTTGGCTTGGCTCCATAAGACTGGCAGGTCTAAAACCCTAAATATAGATTTAGGCACGGCAGCCTTTTCTAAAGTCTAGAATAGATATATGGCTATAGAAACAATCCTCTTACCCATCGCCCGTCCTCCCGATTTATAGAACTACTCAATTGCCCAATGTCTTCTAGATCCAGGATATAGTAAATGGCACAAGGGGTGGTGCAGAGAAGTGTGCGACCTTTTCAGAGAGAATGAAACAGCCTTACCCTCAACAGGTCGGTCAGCGGATGAAGTGGTCTGTCCACTGTTCAGTCCTTTGAGGCACGGACAGGCCCTGACAGGCGTGCGACTTAGCCCTGTAGCGACTTCGCCCAGTAGTTGAGTCAGGGGACACTCAGGATCAAAGAAGACTCCAGTGAATCCTGCTGCAAGTTGGAACTATCAAGTTTTCACTCACTCTGTATCTGAAGAAAGCACCTGCTCAGCAGATATGGGGGTAGGATGTCCTGCAAGTCAATATAAGCCGGTCAGATAGCCCAGCGAGTAGAGAACTCACCTGTGACATCTGTGCAAGCCTGCTGACGCAGGTCCGAATCGATAACTAGAGTACCACGCTGTGGGGTAATAATGTCATCTGTTATCAGTGCTCTGAGACCCAAGGGTGTGTAGCGCTATATAAGAAATAAGTTATTATTATTATAACCACCAGACACACCAAGTCCTAGGTTGGTACCAAGAATATGTACCAGTCATAGCTGACCTTGAAATTCTGTAGAACGTTTTATGTTTTTAGTTTCTTGGTATAAGAAACGCTTTAAATTATCATTTTACCTCACAAAAAAAGGAAGCATGTATTTTTAAGTATAGCTGGTACACTCTGGATAGAGAAAGTAAGACAGCATCCCTTCGCGAGACTCTTTTAAATGAGCTGTGAAGACCCGCTACTTTGCCTAGGTCCCGGATCCCGGTGCCCTAGCCCCTGTTCTGGTTTCTGTTAGGCCGAGTCGTCTCCTTCCTGCTCTACTTGTTTGTTCATTTGTCCTTCTTTTCTGTCTGTGCCCTGAGGCCTATGGGCGTGTGGCACGTTAATACATTCATTAAAGTAAAGTAAAGAGAAAGAGCGAGAGATATGGTGCAGTGGAGTCTTTTCACCTCTTTTTCCTTTCAGGGAAATGCAGGTTCCAGCCAAAGAACCCACATTCAGTGGGGGAATGATCCCCCACATGTGCCAGGGCATTTCTTGCTACGGTGGTTTTTTCAATTCCAGGCATGCTACTTGCAAAATTTGAGAAATGTTGAAAAGTAGCATCGATATTAGCCAAACATAAGCGTTAATTAGTAGTGAAAAACTACATTATACCTTTCCTGCATTTACGGTTTAACATAAGTTCCTCTTCACGGCACCACATTAATAATATTATTATCCATTCTTATATAGCACTACAAGCCCGCAGGTATTTACACGCTGAAATAATACTTGACATTATTATCCCAGTATGTGGTACTCAATTTTTTGACCTCGGACGGATGAAAGGCCGAGTTGGCGCTGCCGGGTTCCGAACCTGCACAGATGTCAGAGCGAGCACTCGACTCGCTGTGCTTTCTGACCAGATGGCAGACAGACATTGGCAATGAATGTATTTTAAGTCATCATTAAGAAACGTTGTGCCTTTCAGCTGGAATTCTGGCAAGTTAAATACATTTAAATTTAAGATCAACGGGGACCTGTCGCCACAACGAATACAAGAAAGATGTAAAGAGCATTAAAAACGGCCTTTGCTTTCTTTTTTTTTTATTTTACTTGGAAATGGTTTCATTTCATATAGTTTTATTGTCAAAATTATATATTTTTTTATTGTCAAAATTATATATTTTTTTTGGCGTTATTTCACAACTCCCAACTAGATAGAGGGCAACAAAAGTAGAGGAAAACTCAATGCAGTTATGTTTGTGTCCGAATTTCATCCGAGGAAGTCGAGGTTATGCATTATTTTAAAAGTGCAATTACTGTCAAACTAAGCATTTTTCAAAGAAACGACAAATTACAATTCTATGCAAGTTTTGAAGGAAAATACAAAGAGCTAAAGCAGTGATATCCGAGATTGTGCCCATTTATGTACTCCTTCAGTAAAATATAAGGATATATAGGACACGGAGTTTGCAGAACCATCACCTACCCGGCCCCTTCCCTAACCCTCTCCAGACTAGCAAACGTCATAATGGACAGTAGGGACACTGCGACATAAAATATACATCCTTAAGTGCGTACCGCATTACAAGCGACTCATCCCTAAACAGTCCCTTTACAGTCACTGGAACAGATAGGAAGCAAAATGGTTTCCCAGAGTGCTTCGCGACACCTGTGACTGCAGTCCCAAAATTAACTCTGTATATCAAGCTTATTGCTAACGTGTGGAATCTCAGGAGGGGGGAATAAAGCACAAAACATATGGGCAATAAACAGGGGAAACGCTATTGGACGGCTTTATTATGAAGCAGTTTTCAACGTTATGTAATGCTCTACCTTAATTGCAATTAAGGAGCTGAAACAAGCATCCCAGGGAGTTACACCAATGTGTTGAGGGGAGGAATGTGGGTTGTCCTGAAGCTCTGCCTACTGGGGGCCCAATCTTGGCTATCACTACTTCAGCTCTTTGCATTCTTCTTCAAAATTTTACACAGAGCTGTCATTTGTTTAAAAAACGCTTCGTTTGACAGTAATTACACTTTTAAAGTGATGCATTACCTCCACTTCCAAAATTGCTGGATAGAGTTTGCCTATACTATTGCTGCCCTCTAGTGGCGAGACGTGGAACACCTAAAAACGTCACATTTTGACAATAAAACTGTACAATTTTTTAAATTTTGTTTTTAAGATTCCAAAACTTCTAGATTCAAAGCTTTAACTCTTACTGAGGTGACCAAATTATTACTATAAGAGAATAGCGTGTGAAAATGTTGGACCCACTGTGAAGGTAAAAGGCAAGGATCATGAATTTTATTTGAATAATTTTTAACTAGAAGGTGATTGGTATGTTCCCCAAAACATTTTGTGTTCCTTAAGGCAGCAGCTATTTTTATATCTTCTAGTGCCGAATAATTGGCTTTCCTCTTAGCACTGTCTACAGCTATTTTAGAATTATTTCTAAGTTCTAGAATTTGAAAGCATTTGTGGTGATTCTCTTTAATTCTTTCAAAAGCTCAGCAGCAATTCTTATCATACTAATTATTCATACAAACTATAGAGATATTTTTTACAGTTTTAGATAAATCCAAATCGAGTTGATTCAGAGCTTCTGCTACCATTGGTACTCTCACCATGATATCTGTGTTCTCCAGATTATGTAGTAAACATTGACCATAGGTGGATTTAAAAAACTTATGTAAAAAAGAATCAGTCACTTCCAATATCCATTTTATCCTGGATCGATTGACTTCAATATTTTGCAACTCTTTCTCAGATACACGAAGAGCCATAGTTGGATTAGGATTATCCAGACTCAATAATAGTGTTAATAATAGGTGCCGCCTTGCCACCTACCATCTGGGTCCACTGACGGGCCCCCAGCCTTGGCCCCAACACCAGCTGACTCTATCATTCAGGGCTCTGATCCCTGCAACATGGCCGCCGCCGTTCAGAGAGTTACCAGAGCGAGGAGCCGGGCGTTGGCTAGTGCCATCATGGCCACGCCCCCTGCATCATCGAGGCCCACAACAAAAGGCCAAGGAAACCGTGGGCAGGCGAAGCCGGCGCAAAGTGAAGGCCAGCCGAAGTGAAGGCCGCTGCCTGTCTGGGTCCTGATGGGTCCACCATGTTGTCTACCCTTCTGCCCTCAGGTACTCCCTCTTTGCCTGATGTTGATTGTGTTACCTGCTGCCCCCAGGATTTCACTTTACCAACTGCCGTGTACAGTTTGGTTACCTCCACAGTCCCTGACTCTCCACCTGATGCTTCATCCTGTTTACAGGTGGTCACTGGGCCGAGTTGATCTCCCATACCCTTAGTGCCTTCTCTCCCACTCGACTCTTACGATGTGGGCCCATGGGATAAATGTCTAGAAATCTGGGAGGCTATTGATTTTTCTGTGGCGTCCACCTGCCAGGATGGCCAGCAGGTTACTTATTCTTCTTCTGTCAATCATGCTCCTCCTTTCACTGGGATTCTGGAAGTTCACTCCACTTTTCCATTGCAAGAGGTTCCTGTAGATTCAGCACGCGTATTGGGTCCACCCCCTCTTCCTGCAAACCTGCCCTCTAACAG
>JAWLIA010000029.1:0-13298 GCA_034782015.1 Desmognathus tilleyi
CAGAGATCATGTTACGCCTGCCTGCCATGATTGCATTGGTTGCCTGTTAAGCATCGGATTTTGTTTAAGCTTTTGACTCTCACCCATCGTTGTGTCTATGGCAATGCACCATCGTATCTCAAATCTCGAATTCCTCCTCATATCCCGATTCGCACGTTGTGGTCGAATAACCTTTCCAGGCTTCAGGTTCCCCCTGTTAAACTCAAAACCTTTGGGGGCACAATGTTTGATTCTTTGGCCCCAATCACCTGGAACTCCTTGCCGGAGACCTTAAGGCTGATCCCTGCTCCCTCTACCTTCAAGGGGGCGTTGAAGACTTATCTGTTCACTCAAGATTAATCCTCAGGAACCGTCACTTACCTGCCTGTTTTGTCTGTATTCCTTTGTCTTGTCTTTGTGTGCGCCTAGAGTCCCACGGGCAACTGGTGCGTAACAAGAATTTTGTTCATAAATACATACCATTTGTCTATATGTTAATAGGTTGTTTTATATTCTATCAAACGAAAGGTTAATATGATCAGTCAGTCACATTTCTTTATTTCGGCAATATGCCATAAAAGATAACATCGTATTAATAAACATCGAGACATTATAAAAATAATAAAATAGAATTATAAATGATCTTTTTTGAATGAGAATATTGACTTATACTTTGCTCTGAAAACCCGCTTTGGCTCTTAGGCCTCATCTGTCAGTACCTTGCATTTGATCTAGAACTTCTATAATAACTCTGTGTGGCTCAAAATCAAGACTTCCCCATCTATTTCCAATCCCTTAACTTTTATACCCCTAGCCCCTCAGTAAAGTTGTGCGCATGTACCAACTCTTCATCATATGTGGTGGATAGGAGAATCAGATAACAGTGTAACGCTACCAGTACAACACCTAAATTGTGTTTGAAATTTCATATTTGACCTTTTTCTATATAATGTTGTGGCTATATCTTCTTTTACACCATTGCCTATCAGCCTGTGCTCTATACCTCTGAAGAGATTCATGGGAACCAGTTCAATGTCCCTTTGCCTCCAAACCCACAAAGTTGCTCACAAATCTCGACATGTCTCTTGAAATGTTTGTGTCTTGTCTAGAGTATAATGTTCATCTTCCAGTGCAATGTTACCAAAGGGCTGTGAGATAACAGTGACGATCCAAGGGCCCTGAGAGTACACGGTTATTCTCATTATAAAGGTTTTTTTGGTATCATAAGCAATAGGCTGTTTGATAAATTATTAATGATTTGCTGATACATAATCTGTATTAAGAAATGCATTTCTAAATGTATTTTGGACATTATGAATGATCATTTGCGTAAACATCGTGTAAAGATTATATAAATCTTATGCTAATTAAAAGTATCTTAACTTTAGAATACAAGCAATTAACATTATAAAAAAAGTTCACTCTTTTAGAGCAGCGCGAAAAGCAGCGCGTAAAGAGTGTCAAGAGTACTTACAGTGCAGTTTGGCAGTTCGGCAGGTGGGCAGTAACTATTCTCTACATCTTCATATTTTTTACTTGCTTACATGGCCCCAAAGAAAGACCAAGCGTCCCGAGCTAAAAACCGGGTGACTACTCCCACTGATTCTACAGATGCAGGCCATAATCCTCTGAGGCAAGGTACTATCACTGATTATGTAACCACGCCTTCTCGTCAACAAGTGGTGGCTGAAATTGCCATTTCCAATCATGCCAACTTAGAAGATATTGGCAATTCTTTGATAGGGGATTCCATCCTCCTTAGTGGGTATATAACACCGTCTTCTTCACTATGTAGCTCTCCGAAATTTTCTTTTAAAGAAGGAAATAGTGGCCCTAAATATGCGGATGAACAACCTGTGAGTGTTATTCCCTTACAGGAAATAACAGCCCTGTCAGGGTTTGATAATTCTAAGTCTAATTTAACTGTAATTACTGTACAGGATGATAATGCTGCAATGTCTATTAACACCTCTGCTGGCCCTTCTAGCTCAGACGCTGCGACCATAGAGGCAGCTGTAATTCGAGCCCTGAGTCCGCCTCTTACTGCTATAACCGAGACATTAACCTCACTTAATACATTGATTGGACGCCTGAATGAAAATATAGGCAGATCCTTCTCTGAATTAACAAGGGAAATGTTAGATGGCCAAGTCATTGCCTCAAAGCAAGAATCTTTGCTGAGAGGCATGATAAAAGAAGAACAGGAGGGCATAAGAATATTAAGTGAAACAGTCAATAAAGCTTTTGATGCCCAAAATACGATTGGTGATATGGTGTCCCAATCACTAAAAGTGACTCAACGATTGAGTAGCAAATTAACACAAAAAGATAATGGGGACACAACAGTATGTAGTCCCTCTCATACCATCAAACCTCTTGGGATACAGCCATCTGCTTCCACTGATAACTCTAGTGTAGATATCATTGAGTCTACTGCTCCAGGTCACAACAGTAAAATGGCTTCTGATAATGAACTGCAAGAAGGTCACTCTCGACCTAAGAAAATTAAAACTCCTGTCTTTAATTTTCAAGGTATGAGTAATACCTCGAGGCCTGGGAATAACACTTATGCTGTGGCCAGCACTTCTAAAAATAAAATACCAACCCCTACCTCTTCCAAACTAAAATGGCAACAATTAATTAGAGATAAAGATATCTCCAAAACAAAATCTAAAACTACAAATCCTAAAACTAAAAAAACCGATAAAGAGCCCTGTACCCAAATCTCTAACAAAATGCCAACTGATCAGACATCCCCTACTGTTTCCATGGGCAACACTAGTGGAGGTAAAAGGAAACGTATTGCTGTTGGTAAATCTCTATTCATTACCCCTCTTTTTTTGGAGTCACACTATGAAACACATCTCTACTTCAATAGAGCGGCATTCCTTACCTTCTGTCATAGTCATGCTTCTCTTGATTATATAACAACGGCTCACAAACAATCGGTCTCTTTTTGTAAATCTGATATGTTTAAAGCAGAGACAACGGTTTTCACCTTCATTGACACACTAACATCAAGTAAAATATGGGAAAATTCTGATCACTTTTTAAAATATGGTTTGGAGGTCATGATAACTGATCCCAGGAAGGGCAGGTCTGACGTCTATGAAGACATATTTAATGCGAATAATAAACGCTCTAATTCTGATCAAGCAATTTATTATAACATACCCAGCAGTATCGAATCTTGGTACCGGAACCGCCCTCTTCCTCCTACTCCAGAGTATGGTGAAAACTCTAATGACTCTCGCTATGATGAATCTGTGTACGAAGAAGTAGGCTCTATTAGTGATGAATAGGATGTTGCTTCCTTAAGTGCTGTATCTTGGAATTCGGCGTTTTTTTTTAGATCTGGTGGTGATTTATCGCTCCCGCCTTCTTTGAAGGGGAATGAAGTATGTTGCTTTCAGGAGACTTGGGCTACTAACTCTATCAATATAAATGGATACCAGTGTTTTTCCTCCCCTGCAATTATATCTCGTCGAGGACACTCTCAGGGTGGACTCCTGACCATAATCAAGACATCCTTGAATTGTACTCTTAATAAATTATACCATCTATCTGAGGGTTTCTTTGGTGTTCTATTGGACTGGCATCAGGGCTCTTCTTGTCCTTCTCTTGGTTCCTCGTGTAAAATTTTGATTTGGAACATTTATCTTTATCCCTCACGTTTGAGAAAGGATGCTGACAACCATCGCTCTAATTTAGAACAGGTAATGAAACTATGTTCTGAAATGCAGGTGAATGATATAGTCTTGGTCATGGGCGACTTCAATTTGAACCTTCTTTTAGACTCTAATACTGTTAAAGCATATAAGTGGCTACCAGATCTATTAGGACAACCTTGCTTACCCTATAAGAAAAGATCCATATTGGCCAAGGATCTCATTTCTATTTTTCTTGATCACTTTTTTTTCCCTGCTAATCAATTCAAGATTAATGGGAATCTTTGTCCAACGTTTAAAAGGGGATCATCAACATCCTTTATTGACTATATATGGATATCCTATAATACTTTGATTAATTTCCATGATTGTACAATCTTGCCATTTACTGTAAGTGATCATGCTCCTCTTCTGATAAAAACTGACCACTTAGGTCCTATTAAAAGATCTTTATCGAACCTATCGCGAGAATACGTGGTTAGGGGAAGGACGGTAAATTGGCTGAATTGTGAAATAAGTCGCTTTGACCCCTTTATGGATGTCCTTATTTCTGATTTTGAGTATGAGAGTTCGAGTCGTAGCTTCTCACAAGAATCTGTTCAAGTTATAAAAGAGTTCGAACAAGTCTGCATTAAAGTGGAACAATTTATTTGGAAAGATAAAAAAGTTTATGCACAATTAAATAAGGAATGGTTTGATAAGGATTGTCGAGATTTTTTGAGATGTTTTAATAGGTCCATGCGTTACCTCAGAAAATATGGATCTCCCGCTGCGATTATGCAAAATAAAGGGACAAAAGAATCTTTTTCAACCATAAAAAATTTGTTTACCAGGATTACATGTGGAATAAACTTTTTGATGGTTTCACTTCAAATGCAGTAAAATTTTGGAAAATAATAAGGATGTCCGGGTGTATTGGAAATAGCCAATTGCCTGACTGCTCTATTCCTCCTGCTGTTTGGATCTCGTATGTTGCCAACTATTTTGCTAGTGATATTAGTGAAATTAATAATGGGAACTACAGGTACAATGAACTTGAAGTTTCCGCTGTCACTGAGTCAGCTTTTCTCAAAATTATTAAAACACTAAACAATTCGAGGGCAGCTGGCCCCGATGGTGTACCCGCTATAATCTTTAAACAGTTTTCTCATCAGTGGGTGAAGATCTTGGTTCCCTTGTTTAATGTCATACTTCGATCAGGCCTTATACCTTTATCTTGGAAGGGAGCAGTCACCATTCCAATTTTCAAAAGAGGCAATAGAAATGATCCGTCGATGTATCGTTTACTATCTATCTCTGACACTTCGTCTAAAATCTTTGCCAAGCATCTATTATTACACCTCGAAGACTGGGTATATTCTAATAACATCTTGCCCTTGACGCAGGCTGGTTTTAGGCGTAATAATTCAACTGTCCACCAAGCATTTGTTTTGAAATTTTTGATTGATAAATACTTGTACAGAAAGACTAAACTTTATACTTGTTTTATCGATTTCTCAGGTGCGTTTGATTCTATTTATAGGCACAAACTTTGGTTAAAATTACGCACTTTGGGGGCACCTGAAACTTTAATAAGGCTCATTGAGGAACTTTATAGCGAAACTTGGGTGAGGGTGAAGTTTTCAACGGATAATCATCTTACCTCTAAAATTCGCACTAGTAGAGGCGTGAAACAAGGATGTGTCCTTGCGCCTCTACTTTATAATATATATGTGTCGGACCTGGATCAGATATTGACTTCTGCTTCCCCTTATTCACCTAGGGTGGGATCTCTGGAAATTAGTAATCTCTGTTATGCAGATGATACCGCTATATTAGACCTGACCGTAAAAGGCCTCCAGGAAAAACTAAATTCCTTAGTCGTATATTGTAAGGAAAATGGCCTAAAAATAAACATAGGCAAAACCAAAATTCTAACATTCAATAGGGCCTATAGTGGCAATGTCAGACTATATATGGAAGGGGTCCTTCTAGAGAATGTTAGAACCTACAAATATTTGGGTTTCACAATGAAACACAATGGCAGCTGGTCCAACCACATTGAAGGTCTGGAGTTAAAAGCTAGAGGTGTGTGTTCAGGTCTGTATAGCTTCCAACAGAAATATGGAGGAAGATCCTTGGGACCGATTATTCGGCTTTATCGAACTAAAGTGTTGCCGTTGCTCTTATATGGAGCAGAAATATGGGGCTCAAAACTATTTCCCTCCTTGGAACGAACTGAAAGTGTCATCCTAAAGAAAATCTTGAGCATTCCCAGATGTACACCGGTGGCAGCTATCCGTACGGAATTTGGTTTGCCCTCCCTGTGTCTTTCTGCTGAAACAAGATACTTGAAGTTTATGCAAACATTAAGCCAAACCAGTAGGGACTCTCTTGCAAAAAAATGTTTTGAGGAAATGATATGTAGCACCTGGGATAGCTCTAATGGTATGACTTTTGAACTGACTAGAGTAATTACCAGATGGGAAGTATCTAACACATTTTTTGCACCTATGATAGTTAAGAGATTGAACAACCAAATTTGGAATAAAATAACTATGCATTTTAGCCTAAGTTATGATTGGAACACTATGATCAAAATGAAATCCTTACAGATGTATTGTAAATTAAACTCAGGAGAGATTCACAATGAATACCTGAAGATTTGTACGTCTGCTAAATTGTGTTCGTTCTACTTTGCCTTCAGGACTGGGGCTTTGTGGAACAAGATTAAGCATGATTCTTGTATATTGCACCTTGGAAAATGTAAATGCAATGTCTCTAAAACCATGTGTCATATAATGTTAGAATGTCCTGAGTATATGATATCACGTGAAAGATGGTTAGGAAAAATTGTTGATTGGAAGGTGGATAATCACGCGAACATGGAAAATATTATGCAGTTTAAAAATGCTTTGGAGATTGCTTGTTTGTACAACTATTTTAAAATGAATGGATTTTTATAAAGAAATGATTTAAATCAACCCAATATTTTTATGAATATATTACAGGAAAGCTCTTTTTCATTATATCTGTATGTTAAATGCATTTCTACATATCTTATGCAAAATTTGCAGTAAAGATTATTTGAAATTGAAAAAAATTGAGGATGATAGCCCTATTAGATGCCCCAGGGAAAGTATATGCAAAACTGTTTTTAATGAACTCACTAGCTGGTGTAAAGAAAATAATATACTCCCTGCCTCACAAACAGGCTTCAGGAAATACTTCTCTACAAATGAAAATGTGTTAGTCCTCCATTTTATCATTGAAAAATATACCAAATTAAAAAAATATCCCCTATATGCCTTATTTATTTATTTTGATACAATACCACGTGAGAGGCTATGGCAAAAATTGTTAAAACTGGGTGTGAATTATGCTCTGGTTAAAGCCATCTCCCAACTATACACCCGAACATGGGTACAGATCCGATGGGGCCCCAACAACCAACTGTCAAAAAGAATCCCAACATATAGAGGTTTGAAACAGGGGTGTGTTTTATCACCCCTGTTATTTAACCTCTATGTTGCGGATCTTCCAGAATTCTTAAGAGGTAACGATCTAACCCCACCACAGATGGGTGGCTCCAAAATACCTATATTGTCTTATGCGGACGATACTATCTTACTGGATTTAACCCAAAAAGGGTTGCAAAGTGCTCTCAATCTCTTGGTTGAGTATTGTAATCTAAATGGCTTAAAAATAAACCAGAAAAAATCTAAAACAATGGGGTTTGGTAAATACAGTAAAAGATTCCTACCCAGTCTACCGGAGGGGACTTTAGAGTATGTTACTCAATTCCCGTATCTTGGGTTATCCTTTTCAGCTTCTGGTAAATGGGAAACACACATAAGAAACATGAAGACTAAGGCCAAGAGCTTAACCTGTGGCATTAGAAAAATCTTTAATAAGATAGAATGCCTAGGGATGAAACCCCTGACAACACTATATAGATCGAAATGGCAAAGCACTATTTTATTTGGATGCGAGCTGTGTGGGTACGAAGCTCAAAAGTCCCTCAAAACATGGGAGGGCCTTTACTGGAAATCCGTGTTACAACTCCCACCCTGTTCGCCAATGGAGGCTCTGAACCTAGAATTTAACCTCCCCACTTTGTCCGCAGAGGTAGAACTTCGAACAATAAACTACTTTAGGAAAATACTTCTGACTCTAGGTAATTCATTAATCTATTGCTGGTGATGTATCTCCGTTTTAATTATTCATATATTAAACATATTGAATGCCTGTTACAAAAATATTCAGGAAATTTGAATCTCGATATCAAACTGTTATCAGCTGATCTATTCCCGGCAATAGACTTTAAGAATGCCATCCACCTAGAGCATTATTCTCAGTGTGTTCAACACTGCCAAGCATTGTCCTCTCTTGTGTGGTTTAACGCAACAAAAACACACCGTAAACTGGAGGATTATTTAGAATTTCAAGAATCATTTTATGTACTGAGAGTTTATCTGAAGTTAAGGTTGGGGCTATTACCAACGAAAGAGTTCATGTCACGTATGATTAACCATGCTTTAAAGGATAATAAATGTATATCATGCATCTCGGCGGTGGATAATGTGGAGCATATATTCAGGGAATGCCCTATGTTTGATTCACTACGTCATAAATGGCTTAAGAAGTATAGAGACCCAATTGGTAGAGTAGAAATGGGAAAATTGTTAACGGTAGATAATTTTACAGATTTGGTCAACATTTATGTTTTTATTAAGTTGGTTTTTAAAGAGAAACAATGGAAACTGTTTTGATATTTTGTATTGTTGTGGTGTCTTGTAATAACAATATTGTTGAATAAAGACTACTTTGACAAACAAACAACCACCACATAAACCATCCTGGTGCTCTGTTGATCAGCGATCCTTCCAGTCTCTTACTTTGGGCGATTGGCCTCGTGGTGGTGTCCAACCCCCCTCGGGGGCCCCATTTTTCCATGGGCTTGCATCCACCACCTCCAGGCCTGACATAAAGCCCCTCAAAGGCCCAGTAACCACCGCGGGGAAGGAGTGGGTCCTCCAGTGGAGGCCAGGAGCCTCCCCCCACACTTGTCGCTGATCTGGTTCAGCACCGCCACCCACAGAGTGGTTCTCGCCAGTCTGTGGTCCCCCTTATTACGCAGCCTTTCAGCACAACCCATGCCTCCAGTTCATCCATCATACTCAACCAAAACATGTCCCTTCCTACGTCTCACCAGTGCCCCCCATGCGGTCGGAGCTTCGCTGCCACTTACCTATGCCTGGTGTCTTTAAGTCTACCGGCCTTATGCCTGCTTCACTCCCTCCCCTGCTCCTCGCGCCTCAGCGGCATAGCTAAGTTGAGCTTCCTGCTGGACTTCTCCCCTGCCCCATCTCTAACCTTATGACGGTCGCTGGCACCAACAACTTGACTGGCTCCCGTAACGTTCGCTCCGTGGCGGACATCCGGTCGCTTCGCCCCCTTCTGTTAGTCGTTACCCAAAGAGGGAACCAGCAGAACATCTGGTCCTGCCACTCTTCCTAGCCAGTTCTCCGTCTTAGGGGGTCGGAGGGATGGGGGGGCAGCTCCATTTATCTCCTGCTAGACTTCCCTAGCTTTGGAACGTGGTCCCATCGGCAGCTCTCTCCGCCTCACTCTTTCAGCTCTTGATATACCGGTGGCCTGCCAGCCGGTAATCCCAAGCCTTTACGGTTGCTTCCCCCGATGAAGCCTCACCCCACTCAGGGCTTCGATGCCACTTACCTATGCTTTTGATCCTGGATAAACCATCCTGGTGATACGTTGTGTGCAAGGTTCCGCCTATATTGCGGCTCCTGCACTTACAAAATAGTGTAACTTCGATTGCCGTTATTGCCCAGTCGCCTGTCTGGCGTGTCAGCCACGTGAGGCACAGCCACTGAGGGTAATCGAATAACGTGTGGTATCCAATACAAGTCAGTGTGTCGCCCTATTGCAACATGATAACTACTAGTACCCAGGCTTCACCCCTCCCAGGCCTTGAACCTGCAGCCTTCCGACCTTGGGAGCAGAGCTGATGCCACTGAGCTATGGAAGCAGGCACAACAATAGACAGTGGGCACATTCAATGTACGCCACTTAGAGTGTCGCCTCATAACACGCTGACATCGTTCTTCCATAGACGGAGAATAGATAAGTCAGCACTGCTCTGCCACATGGCACCCAGCTGTCGCGCCGTAACATCCGCCCGCTACATTAAATACACGCATGTCATCATCTACGATATAAATTGACCGCATACCGTCACCCTAACACATGTCCTCCTACCAGCTATTATCACTACCGCACCTCGGCTACTATTGGCTTTGGGGGGCAAGGCCTGCCTGTGTTGCGTGTCAACTGCTCGAAGGTTCTTCCCACTAGGGAAGATGAGAAGCCGTACTGCCGGGAAAAATTGGCCGCATTTATTTCACAAGATAGCTCATGCACAGCTGGGTTTTTAGTCTGCGTAGCTACAGGTTTAGGTAACTGATCTCAGAACATACAGCGTGTACCACTTCCCCCTTCATCTGAAGTCTTTATTACGCCATTGCATGGAACCAGCGGTGGTTTTGGCCATACAGGAGTTAGTTTGTGGCCATCCAGAATAGTTGCTCCCCCCGCCGCGTCCTCTCCTTGCACTACGTGCCAGCAGCATGCACACATTCATTAGAGCACGTCAACAGGCTCGCTACAACCTTTATAATAAAAATGTCATTTAAACATGGAAATAGCCCTTTTCTTCTTTTGTTTGAAACAAACTTAAACCAGCCAGACGTTCAGCAAGCTAATCGTGCACCTGGCTCGGCACTGAGGGAGAACTCCTGTTAAGATAGGACAGATGGAAGGGGCACTGCAGTGTTAGAGCAGGGGGAATCTAATAACTTATTATAGAGCCCTACTGTCACCGCCGTGTGGCGTTAGAAGAAACAAACTACTACAGGAGCATCGTTATACACAATGTGTGGTACCTTATAGAATAGCAGGGGTGCCACGTAACCTTAAAAAACTGAATATATAACGTTATAACCCCATGCGTGGTGCTTCATGAAATAGCGTGCATTCAGATACCATTATAACCTAATGCGTGGTACCTTATAAAGAAGATAATAAATAGCATGTCCTTTCATATGGTACCTAACACTGCCAGTGGTCTTAATCAAAAACCGCATGCCTCTCAACTATCGTTGTACCAACCCTCACACCCAGAACTGCCATCCCACATATGTGTGGTGAATAAGCACAAAGGCAATGACCAGCGCCGCTAGCCACACGGGAATAAAAACCGGAGGCCCATGCTAAATGCCTGCAGCGGTACAATTTGGTACAGAAGCAAGCCGGGCTGCTGGGAACTAGAGACAAAGCAAAATTAAATTGCAATACAAATGCTCCAATGCGAACTGTGAGCTCCTCGCTCTGTGTTGGTTCTTAACGGGCGACATGAAGTGCTGCGGCGACATTGGGCACACTGTAGGTACATAAAATCTCCACGCATCTTCTGTACATTTTGGCTGTTAATATCTGTCTTAGCAATTTAATGTTTTTTCATGAGCACGGGCTGCAGGCTGTAATTTGCATGCTCAAATGCAAACAAACTATTGTTTTTAAAGGTACCCACGTGCGATGGGCCCCTCCATAGAGCACTCTTCGGCTAAATTTGGAAATAGTCATTTACTTTCTGTAAAGGCACCCGCACGTGTAAACAAATGTTCTTAAAGGCACCTACATGTGCTCGTGCCGTAGATTCCAAACACACTAAATTAGCAATGGCAATTCCGTGTTCTTAATGGCACCCACGTGTGTAAAGTAACGTTAATTTCTTGCAGATTGACTCCCCAGGAACAAACTCAACAAAGCAGCTGACCAATTCAATCATTAGGCAACTCCAGCATTCACCGGCCCCTCAGCGTAAAACTCGTGAAGCATAAAAGGACGCATGCGTACACACAGCGGTCTCGAAACAGACGCGCCAACCCACACGACCGCCAACAACGAGCCTCTGCAAACAGTCAAACTGCAGCCAGTTTAGAGAGCCGGCCACAAAGCTGCCTCAATGTGCCACAAGTCCGCGCGGCATCAAATGCAGAGGCCGGCCACGTGGCACAAGTGACGAGCTGCTCGGGCGCACCCACATGAAAGCAGCCGATAGATAGTCACCTTCACAACCATTATCGGAAACCTTAAAATTGAACTCCCTTGTCTCTCCAAACCAGAAATTTAACCTTCACCATATCATCAACACCCACATCTTTTGTTTTAACACTGCACCTCATTATAAAATCACACAATCTTTTTCTTATTCATTTTTTAAACCTTCTCTCTCAATTCTGTTCCACTCACCACTACACGAGTATTCCCAATCGCTTCATTACTTAACCAAACAGGAAACATACTTGTTACTGGCTCTCGCGGCCTCATTACCTTAAAAGGTGCAATACCATTCCTGGCTTTTCTGCCAAAAACGCCTCCCTACCATCAGAAGCAGGTCGCATAGCCTTAAGTCGCTCGCCCTCCAGCCACGGCCTCCCCCCTGGGGAACCACTCACTGCGTGGTCCTCGGCAGCTTCCGGGGACCGAACCGGTGGTCCGGCTTCATACCTCTGACAGCTGGATCAGCTGTTCCCCTGAATCCCAGTTCTGTCTATAGGAGGCTCACCTTGTTTAACTCTGTATCCAAGTGTTGGCCATGTCTAGACATATATTTTAAGCCCTATAACTTAAAGGGGCACCGTCATCACAATGAACACAAGCAATAGATCGTTTTTTGTAAAGAGCATTAACAACTGCTTATACTTTCTTTTTCTCATTTTTCCTGGAAGGGTTTCCTTTTCGTATAATTTCATGTTTTAGTTTCTTTATTTTTACTTGTAATTCAACAGATTGCCACTAGAGGGCACAAAATGTATATTGGCTGCTATTCTATACTCTCATTTTACGCTAGGAAGTTGAGGTAATGCACTACTCAATTCCTGTAAAACAAAGCATTTTTTAAACTAATGATTAAATTACAATTCTTTTTTATAATCATTTGCAGTGCCTGGAACCAGAAGATTTGGCATTAATAGTTGGTGCTGATCTGAATGCCTATATCAATGAGGAAAGTTTTCAGAGGATTTCTGTTATTCTTCTCTACTATATCCTACACCAGAAAGATTTTTGCTCCTTGATGACTCAAGCCAGCAACAAAGACTATGCTAAATATGTCCATGGTTTGCTTAATTTGAGACAATTTGAAGACTCCAGTCACCTGTCTCAAAATGAAATGGAGGATATTCTCACAGTCACAAGACAACATTTTCAAATCTCAGAAAGAATTCAGGTAACGATTCTCATTCCCTCTGGTAAGTCTTCTATTTCTTAGTTTTGTTCTAGACCTGTGTTGAGTTGATTTGATTCCTTAAGATCTACAGACACTACTTGCCATGGTTGTTTCTTGTGCAAGATTTTCCAGACCCAAACGTCAATATTAGCGTGCAATGTGGTTGCAAAGACTGTGCTACACCGTGATGTGTATTATGAACAGGGCACCTGGAATCCAATTATGGGGTGTATGTTAGCAACACACACAACCTCTATGCTCTTACAATGTGTGTCCCTGTATATTTTTGCATAATATTACTCTATCATTGGTGCACGCCCCAGTGTGTACTTCGTAGCATAAAAGGTCAATCAGTCATA
>JAWLIA010000031.1:0-13248 GCA_034782015.1 Desmognathus tilleyi
TGTCAGCCAGTACATCGGAGAGGCAAAAAACAGCCGCCGCCGTTTCTGCCGTGCCCAAACGGCTTTCGTCAGTGGGAGTAACAGATGCATTGTGGGTAAGCTTTTTATATCATCGACATTTTAATTAGAGCTCATTATACTTTGTTAAACAAACGTGATTTGTACATTTTAGAAACCAGAGCTTAGAGGACATCATTATGTTTAAATTATAACTGTATTATCCTCATGTTACATATGCATAGAGTGAGAACAAGGACAATAATCGTTTAATACGATAGTTTGTCCAATTAATCAAGTCAATTTTCAATACATAATGACAAGTTAGTCAACCAATTAGTCCAGTTTCTATGTCCAAAAACACAGTAGATTTTGTTTTGAGCTCATTGTATATTTCCCTTATTAGACAACATTATTTGTGTGATTTCAAGGGCAGTATTCTATGTTAGCGGTGCTTATCAGTACACCTGTACATATACATCAGACATTGATTGTCAAAGACGTCAATTTGTCTAATTGATCACTCAAATATTATTGTATATACCGTGCATTGAATAATTCAAGCCAAGTTTTTTATCTGTTGCGTGTTTTATCTTCTAAAATAGGGAAAGAAGGGAAAAAAGAAAAAAAAAATTTTCTTAGAATTACTTTGTCGCTTTGATGCATTAGTGGTAGAATACCCAATGAATCACAAGGAATTTGTTACAGTGCATCTGTTTAAGTGTTCAAGTGATAAACTATGTTACATTACAAAATTCTAATAACATTCATACAAAAGGTTAAAAAAGAGGAACCGTACAGATCATCTTTGGTTCACTTATCCATAAAAAATGAGTCCAATACCAAATGCAGACAATTTTGCTTCCACATTGGTAACAAGTTTTAGAAAACTTGGACTCAAAGAAAAAACCTTTGCTGGCGGCTGGTTAAGCTTGTATGGTACAGCGAATGGCGCACATTTTTATACAATCAATAGATAGATACTCATAGAAAACAGTGTAATCCTTCTTGTATATTAAGACCCCTGGGTGCTTTTGTGCCGAGTTTCAGAATCAACTTAGCTTCCTCTTGTCTGAGGGCTCTAGTCCTATCTCCTCCTCTTGGATTCCTTTTAACTTCTTTTATGCCTACAAATGTCAAGAGTTTTGGGTTACTCTGATGCACACGTTCGAAATGGACAGCCACTGGGTATGTTTTATCGTTGTATTTAATAGCTGTCATATGTTGGCTCACTCGTTTTGATAGTTTTTCAATGGTACTTCCTATGTAATGAAGGCCACAGGGGCAGGACAACATGTACACTACGAATGTGGTGTTGCATTTAATGTAATCCTTTATCGGGAATCTCTCGGTGTTAGCTGCATTGGGGTACTCCTTTGCTTTTCTAACCGTGTGTGAACAGGTAACACATCTCCCACAGGTATAGAAGCCCTGTAATTTAAGCCATGTAGTAGTTATAGGAGTTTTTCGGTATTGGCTTGAAGTTAATAAGTCAGCCAAAGATTTGGATCTACGATAGGTGATTGTGGGTGCAGACCCAACCAACATGCCTATGTCTGGATCTTTTTGTAGAGTGCCCCAATGTTTCTTAAGGATGCCCCGAATTTTTTGTGAGTCAATTGTGTAATCAGTGATGAATCTTCTGACATTTAAGTCAGTAGGTTTTGCTGTCTTGCCTATGAACAATGACTGTCTGGGCATAGCTTGAACTTTTCGTGAGGTGTCATTTAGTAGTTTTTTACTGTAACCTCTAGCACGAAAATTAGAATTCCAACGCAGCATGCACTCATTAAAATCCTTTACCTCACTATTGTTCCTTTTGATGCGGATCAGTTCTCCATAAGGGATGCTGTTCACGCAGGAGGAGGGATGACAGCTGTCATGTCGAAGCACATTGTTGGTCGCTGTAGGTTTTACATGCATTCTAGTGCCTAGTGTGTTACCCATATTGACAATCTCAAGGTCGAGGAAACAGACAGATTTCTGGGAGAAGTTATGAGTAAACTCCAGGTTTAGATTGTTCTGGGAGATTAATGTGAGAAACTGGTTAAATTGGGATTCGGTGCCCTTCCATATAATTAGCAGGTCATCGATGTATCTCCCCCAGTATGCTACATGGGATTTGTAGGGTTTAAAGATGTCATTCATCAGGTGCACCTCCTCCCACCATCCCATGAACAAATTCGCATAGGAGGGTGCGAAGGAGGTGCCCATGGCGGTGCCCTGGCATTGGCGAAAGTGTTCCCCATTGAATAGAAAAACATTTGTTTCTAGACAGAATTTGGTCATCTCCACCAGCATCTCACAGAATTCGGTATGACTAGCCGAATGTCTGGACAAAAAGTGTTGCAACGCCGCCAATCCATCATTGTGTTTTATTGAGGTATATAGAGATCTCACATCTAGGGTCACCAAAGCCCAATCAGCTTCCCATTCTACCCCGGCAAGTACCTCCAAGACCATCTTGGTATCTCTGATGTACGAGGATAATTCCTCAACAAATGATCTAATATGGAAATCAACAAACTTTGAAATATTTTCAGTGAGACTACCTATAGAACTAACTATAGGTCTCCCTTCAGGGTTTATGAGTGATTTATGAATCTTCGGAAGAAGATAGAATACAGGCGTAATGGGATTCTTATTTGTTAGAAAGTTATACTCCTCAGAGGTAAGTAACATTCTAGAGTGCCAATATGACAGACTAGTATCAATAGAGGTTTTAAATGTAGTAATACTTGTTTGGGACACAGAAATGTAACAATTCTTGTTGTGTAACTGACGATAGGCTTCTTTTTCGTAGTTCTCTCTTGATAAAATAACTACCCCCCCGCCTTTATCGGGCGGTTTTATGATAATGGAGCTGTCATTCATGAGCATATGAAGGGCTTCATTTTGGGTTTTAGAAAAGTTTCTATTACCCCACCATGATCTCTGGTATTCACCTAATTCACATACAACGTTGTCATAAAATACATCGATTGCACTCTTTTGTGGTGTGTATGGTAAAAACACCGATTTGGGCTTAAAGGGGCTCGATAGTGGTAAATTCATTGAGAAAACCAGAGATGGCTGTTCGCCTTCATTTTCACATAATAAGGAGTTCAAACACTTATACATTGCATGTTCTTTAATCGTCATTTCAACAGGTGTACGTGTGTCAACAACATCACTCTGGGAGAAGGTGTTCGAAAGAAAATACTTCTGCAATTTCAGTTTGCGAATATAGAGAAAGAGGTCAATTCTAAGTTGGACTGGATCACTCATACAATCAGGTACAAAATTTAACCCTTTCTGCAAAACTTCCAATTCAACTAGTGTGAGATTACGTGACGAGAGATTGAACACATTGTTCAGGGCTTCGGTTTCTTCTGTTGCTTGCGGATTGGATAGCGAGACTGTGGTTTTCGATTTGCGGGTTTTCCGCCTCCCCCTCCTTGTTTTCCGCCTCTTCCTTTTGCGCTTCTTAGTTGTCGGTCTATCGCTAGGACTCTTAGTTCGTCTAAAAAAGGCGTTGGTTCAATCTCATTCTCACTTGCTGATGATTCTTCAGTTTCAGATGTTACAGGGGTTGGAAGTTCTTTAATAGGTGTTGGTGTCGGTTGTTTGGCTGATTTTCTAATCGCATCGAATTTTTTTGCGAAGGTAAAGACTCTATTGTTTTCATAGTCCAATTTATCCCTGATAAATTTCCGTTGTTTTTTTGCTTTTATCTCATTCTGATATTTGTTGACATTTTTATCAATTGTTTCCAGGGCTTGTGTACCTTCAGATGAGCTAAACGTTGTTGAAAAGGTGGTGCGTTTTTCAGAGGCTTGTTCCTTGTAGCGTGCATGATCTAAGTGGGCAAATCTTGCCAGTAAACGTACTGAGTTAAGTGCATTCATCTGTTGGAGCTCACACCAAGCCGGATATAGCTCAGGATGCGGGTCTTCATATTCTGGCATAGTTAGTATGCGTAAGCCCCGGGGAACTCTATTAACAGTGGCATACTGGTCTAAAGAAGTCGCCTCCCACCATTTATTAGTTTCCCATTTCAGCAATTTTTCAAGGGTTTTAGACTGTCCCTGCAAAGAATCATCACTTGGAATGTTAGGGTTGATATTGTTCAAGTTAGCATCAGGGTTTGGATTAGTTTGTTCACCGAAAATTTCCAGCGCCATTCGCATTCTTTCCTCCTCCGATGTCATAAGGGCCGACATCTCTCACTCTACGAAATAGAAAACTTAAGTAATAGAACACCCAGCGTGTGTCCCGTAGGGCAATAAGGGGTGTCACCTCTCACGAAGAGAAACTGTCACTGTTTCACTTTTAATCTTTGTTGGCAGAGAGACGCTGAAAAACTCACCGCGGGAGATGGGCGTGTCCCTCGGCTTCCTCCGAGACCCAGGGGCCGCCGCTCAACCAGGGTAGGAAATCGCGTCCCTTCGTTCATACGTCCATGGATACCATCATCAGAGTTACTTCGCTTGAGGGAGCCGGCGTCGCAACAGGCTTCTGGCGAACAACGCCTTCCAAACAATTGCGTGCTAAGCAGCACAGCGACGCTCAGGCTCTTGAAGGCGTCCCCAACCAGTATCGCGCTGGGAGGCGCCCGGTGCTTTCAATTCCTGACTCGGCACGCACGAGTCAATACAGGAAACACAGATACCTCGCCTCTTCTGTCACAGCCCGACAGACAAGCAATGGGTTCAGGAAGAAAGCACACCGCACACGCTTTTTTTCTTAGTTGCAAATTATTTTATTTGCATTTCAATGCAGTGAAGAGGTGAGAGATGTCAGCCAGTACATCGGAGAGGCAAAAAACAGCCGCCGCCGTTTCTGCCGTGCCCAAACGGCTTTCGTCAGTGGGAATAACAGATGCATTGTGGGTAAGCTTTTTATATCGTCGACATTTTGATTAAAGCTCATTATACTTTGTTAAACAAGCGTGATTTGTACATTTTTAGATACCAGAGCTTAGAGGACATCATTGTATTAAGATTATACCTGTGTTATACTCATGTTACATATGTATAAAGTGAAAACGAGGACAGTAAGTGTTTAATACGCTAATTTGTCTAATTACTTTAAGTCAGTTTTCAATACACAATGACTAGTTAGTCAACCAATTAGTCCAGTTTCTATGTACAAAAACACAGTAAATTTATGTTATTGAGCTGGTTGTATATTTCCCTTATTGGACAGCATCATTTGTGTGATTTCAAGAGCAGTATTCTATGTAAGCGGTGCTTGATCAGTACACCTATGCATATACATAGGACATTAAATGTCAAAGGCGTCAATTTGTATAATTGATCACTCAAGTATTATTGTATATACCGTACATTGATAAACTCATTAACCACACAAGTCAATTTTTTGTCTGAAAAATAGGGAAAGAAGAAGAAAGATTTTTTTCTCCCTTTTAGAAATTACTTTGTCGCTTTGATGCATTAGTGGTAAAATACCCAATGAATCACAGAAAATTTGTTACAGTGCATCTGTTAAAGTGTTGGAGTGATAAACTATGTTACATTACAAAATTCTAATAACATTCATAAAAAAGGTTAAAAAAAGAACCATACAGATCATCTTTGGTTCACTCATCCATAAAAAATGAGTCCATTACCCAATGCAGACCATTTTGCTTCCACATTGGTAACAAGTTTGAGAAAACTTGGACTCAAGAAAAAACCTTTTACTGGCGGTTGGTTAATGCTTGTATGGTACAGCGAATGGTGCACATTTTTATACAATTAATGAATAGATACTCATAGGAAACAGTGTAATCCTTCTTGTATATTGAGACCCCTAGGTGCTTTTGTGCCGAGTTTCAAAATCAACTTAGCTTCCTCTTGTCTAAGGGCTCTAGTCCTATCTCCTCCTCTTGGATTCCTTTTAACTTCTTTTATGCCTACAAATGTCAGGAGTTTTGGGTTACTCTGATGCACACGTTCAAAATGGACAGCCACTGGGTATGTTTTATCATTGTATTTAATAGCTGTCATATGTTGGCTCACTCGTTTTGATAATTTTTCAATGGTACTTCCTATATAATGGAGACCACAGGGGCAGGACAACATGTACACTACAAATGTGGTGTTGCATTTAATGTAATCCTTTATCGGAAATCTCTCGGTATTAGCTGCATTGGGGTACTCCTTTGCTTTTCTAACCGTGTGTGAACAGGTGACACATCTCCCACAGGTATAGAAGCCCTGTAATTTAAGCCATGTAGTCGTGATAGGAGTTTTTCGGTGTTGGCTTGAAGTTAATAAATCAGCCAAAGATTTGGATCTACGATAGGTAATTGTGGGTGCAGACCCAACTAACTTGCCTATGTCAGGATCTTTTTGTAGCGTGCCCCAATGTTTCTTAAGGATGCCCCGAATTTTTTGTGAGTCAATTGTATAATCAGTGATGAATCTTCTGATATTTGAGTCAGTAGGTTTTGCTGTCTTAACTGTGAGCAGTGACTGTCTAGGCATAGCTTGAACTTTTCGTGAGGTATCATTTAGTAGTTTATTACTGTAACCTCTAGCGCGAAAGTTAGATTTCCAGCGCAGCATGCACTCATTAAAATCCTTTGCCTCACTATTGTTCCTTTTAATGCGGATCAGTTCCCCATAAGGGATACTATTCACGCAGGAGGAGGGATGACAACTGTCATGTCGAAGTACATTGTTGGTCGCTGTAGGTTTTACATGCATTCTAGTGCCTAGTGTGTTACCCATGTTGACAATCTCGAGGTCAAGAAAACAGACAGATTTCTGAGAGAAGTTGTGAGTGAACTCCAGGTTTAGATTGTTCTGGGAGATCAGGGTGAGAAACTGATTAAATTGGGATTCGGTGCCCTTCCATACAATTAGCAGGTCATCGATGTATCTCCCCCAGTAAGCTACATGGGATTTGTAGGGTTTAAAGATGTCATTCATCAGGTGCACCTCCTCCCACCATCCCATGAACAGATTCGCATAGGAGGGTGCGAAGGAGGTGCCCATGGCGGTGCCCTGGCATTGGCGAAAATGTTCCCCATTAAATAGAAAAACATTTGTTTCTAGACAGAATTTGGTCATCTCCAGCAGCATCTCGCAGAATTCGGTATGACTAGCCGAATGTCTGGACAAAAAGTGTTGCAACGCCGCCAATCCATCATTGTGTTTTATTGAGGTATATAGAGATCTCACATCTAGGGTCACCAAAGCCCAATCAGCTTCCCATTCTACCCCGGCAAGTACCTCCAAGACCATCTTGGTATCTCTGATGTACGAGGATAATTCCTCAACAAATGATCTAATATGGAAATCAACAAACTTTGAAATATTTTCAGTGAGACTACCTATAGAACTAACTATAGGTCTCCCTTCAGGGTTTATGAGTGATTTATGAATCTTCGGAAGAAGATAGAATACAGGCGTAATGGGATTCTTATTTGTTAGAAAGTTATACTCCTCAGAGGTAAGTAACATTCTAGAGTGCCAATATGACAGACTAGTATCAATAGAGGTTTTAAATGTAGTAATACTTGTTTGGGACACAGAAATGTAACAATTCTTGTTGTGTAACTGACGATAGGCTTCTTTTTCGTAGTTCTCTCTTGATAAAATAACTACCCCCCCGCCTTTATCGGGCGGTTTTATGATAATGGAGCTGTCATTCATGAGCATATGAAGGGCTTCATTTTGGGTTTTAGAAAAGTTTCTATTACCCCACCATGATCTCTGGTATTCACCTAATTCACATACAACGTTGTCATAAAATACATCGATTGCACTCTTTTGTGGTGTGTATGGTAAAAACACCGATTTGGGCTTAAAGGGGCTCGATAGTGGTAAATTCATTGAGAAAACCAGAGATGGCTGTTCGCCTTCATTTTCACATAATAAGGAGTTCAAACACTTATACATTGCATGTTCTTTAATCGTCATTTCAACAGGTGTACGTGTGTCAACAACATCACTCTGGGAGAAGGTGTTCGAAAGAAAATACTTCTGCAATTTCAGTTTGCGAATATAGAGAAAGAGGTCAATTCTAAGTTGGACTGGATCACTCATACAATCAGGTACAAAATTTAACCCTTTCTGCAAAACTTCCAATTCAACTAGTGTGAGATTACGTGACGAGAGATTGAACACATTGTTCAGGGCTTCGGTTTCTTCTGTTGCTTGCGGATTGGATAGCGAGACTGTGGTTTTCGATTTGCGGGTTTTCCGCCTCCCCCTCCTTGTTTTCCGCCTCTTCCTTTTGCGCTTCTTAGTTGTCGGTCTATCGCTAGGACTCTTAGTTCGTCTAAAAAAGGCGTTGGTTCAATCTCATTCTCACTTGCTGATGATTCTTCAGTTTCAGATGTTACAGGGGTTGGAAGTTCTTTAATAGGTGTTGGTGTCGGTTGTTTGGCTGATTTTCTAATCGCATCGAATTTTTTTGCGAAGGTAAAGACTCTATTGTTTTCATAGTCCAATTTATCCCTGATAAATTTCCGTTGTTTTTTTGCTTTTATCTCATTCTGATATTTGTTGACATTTTTATCAATTGTTTCCAGGGCTTGTGTACCTTCAGATGAGCTAAACGTTGTTGAAAAGGTGGTGCGTTTTTCAGAGGCTTGTTCCTTGTAGCGTGCATGATCTAAGTGGGCAAATCTTGCCAGTAAACGTACTGAGTTAAGTGCATTCATCTGTTGGAGCTCACACCAAGCCGGATATAGCTCAGGATGCGGGTCTTCATATTCTGGCATAGTTAGTATGCGTAAGCCCCGGGGAACTCTATTAACAGTGGCATACTGGTCTAAAGAAGTCGCCTCCCACCATTTATTAGTTTCCCATTTCAGCAATTTTTCAAGGGTTTTAGACTGTCCCTGCAAAGAATCATCACTTGGAATGTTAGGGTTGATATTGTTCAAGTTAGCATCAGGGTTTGGATTAGTTTGTTCACCGAAAATTTCCAGCGCCATTCGCATTCTTTCCTCCTCCGATGTCATAAGGGCCGACATCTCTCACTCTACGAAATAGAAAACTTAAGTAATAGAACACCCAGCGTGTGTCCCGTAGGGCAATAAGGGGTGTCACCTCTCACGAAGAGAAACTGTCACTGTTTCACTTTTAATCTTTGTTGGCAGAGAGACGCTGAAAAACTCACCGCGGGAGATGGGCGTGTCCCTCGGCTTCCTCCGAGACCCAGGGGCCGCCGCTCAACCAGGGTAGGAAATCGCGTCCCTTCGTTCATACGTCCATGGATACCATCATCAGAGTTACTTCGCTTGAGGGAGCCGGCGTCGCAACAGGCTTCTGGCGAACAACGCCTTCCAAACAATTGCGTGCTAAGCAGCACAGCGACGCTCAGGCTCTTGAAGGCGTCCCCAACCAGTATCGCGCTGGGAGGCGCCCGGTGCTTTCAATTCCTGACTCGGCACGCACGAGTCAATACAGGAAACACAGATACCTCGCCTCTTCTGTCACAGCCCGACAGACAAGCAATGGGTTCAGGAAGAAAGCACACCGCACACGCTTTTTTTCTTAGTTGCAAATTATTTTATTTGCATTTCAATGCAGTGAAGAGGTGAGAGATGTCAGCCAGTACATCGGAGAGGCAAAAAACAGCCGCCGCCGTTTCTGCCGTGCCCAAACGGCTTTCGTCAGTGGGAGTAACAGATGCATTGTGGGTAAGCTTTTTATATCATCGACATTTTAATTAGAGCTCATTATACTTTGTTAAATAAACGTGATTTGTACATATTTAGATACCAGACCTTAGAGGACATCATTATGTTTAAATTGTAACTGTGTTATCCTCATGTTACATATGCATAGAGTGAAAGCGGGGACAATAATCGTTTAATACGATAATTTGTCTAATTAATCAAATCAGTTTTCAATACACAATGACAAATTAGTCAGCCAATTAGTCCAGTTTCTATGTACAGAAACACAGTAGATTTTTGTTTTTGAGCTGGTTGTATATTTCCCTTGTTAGACAACATCATTTGTGTGATTTCAAAAGCAGTATTCTATGTTAGCGGTGCTTCATCAGTACATCTGTGCATATACATAAGATATTAAATGTCAAAGACATCAATTTGTATCATTGATCACTCAAATATTATTGTGTATACCGTACATTGACAAACTCATCACCCACATAAATCAATTTTTTGTCTGTAAACATAGGGAGAGAAGAAAAAAGATTTTTTTCTTCTTTTTTGGAATTACTTTGTCGCTTTGATGCATTAGTGGTAAAATACCCAATGAAACACAAAAAGTTTGTTACAGTGCATCTGTTAAAGTGTTCAAGTGATAAACTATGTTATATTACAAAATTCTAATAACATTCATAAAAAAGGTTAAAAAAAGGAACCGTACAGATCATCTTTGGTTCATTTGTCCATAAAAAATGGGTCCAATACCAAATGCAGACAATTTTGCTTCCACATTGGTAACAAGTTTGAGAAAACTTGGACTCAAAGAAAAACCTTTTACTGGCGGTTGGTTAAGCTTGTATGGTACAGCGAGTGGCGCACATTTTTATACATATTTTATGTATATTTTATATATATACATATTTTATATATATATACATATTTTATATATATATATATTCCAAAAAGAAAGCAGAGGCACTCCCAATCCGGGGGGCCAACGCAGACCAAGGAACTCCCTATAGTGGGGCAGGCTATTGGCAGAGTAAACAGCACTGTGGGTCAACCAGCAAACACAGAAGAAAATTGCCCCCAGTCCCAACAATGAAGACACGGGCAATTAACTTAGAAAATTAGGACCACTAATTATTTTATTGCAAATTGGTTAAAAATAGAGTTAATTTCCAAAAAAGACACATATAAACAAACATGCACAACAAACCCTAGGGGTCCCTACGAGGAGAAACAAAGCCCATAACAGGCCCCCGTTTCACCCCAGCTTAAGCACCCGCCATACGGGGATCATCAGTGGCGAACAGGAACAATGAAAAAGCACACTTAAATATCAAACCTCACCCAATCCCACTCCATTGCCCATAGGTCCGCCCTTCCCAAAAGGGCCCCACCTCCAAAATCCTACCCCCACCAATCAGAGCAGTCAAATGGACAAATAGCAGTATAGCCAAATCTAAAATAGGGGGGAGGAAGGAGGAGGGAAGGAAGGGAAGGACCAAACCAAACAGGGAGGAGGGAAAGAAAAGTGGGTAAGGAATATAATTCATCATAATCATCTCATTATAAAATCTGACATAAGTGCATCCAACAGAGAACCCGAAACAACATAAACATTTAAATAATAAAGAAAAAAAGTGAATTAAAAAGGTCATACATCATCAGACAAAGCCAACACACTGTACCAAAATGTATACTGAAATAGATAATACACTCAAGGTACTAATAAAACCAGCGCCTTATAAAATAACAACAAGAAAAAAGGGGCAGAAAACATAAAAGAAGTAATAATAAATCATGCAGCAAGCATATATAAACACATATATACAATCTCCCAAAAGAACCATCTGTAGAAGGATGACCCCAAGTACTCAAATAAACTGAGTGCTACAGAGACATTAATGCCCTTTGGGGTAACAGTGTCAAACAGGGTGATAATCTTGGTCTCTGTCTGGCGTAACCTCCGTTCTCTGTTCCCCTGCCTTTCCCAGTCTGGCATCCACTTGAGACCCCAAGCCTTCAATGACCGATCATCAGAATTGTGGAGGGACATATAGTGGACAGCCATTGGATACGATAGATCCCTGTTGCGGATAGCACGTCTGTGCTGAAGTATCCGTTCGTGCCATTCTTTGATCGTGGAGCCAATATATCTTAATCCACATGGACATTCCAGCATATAGACCGTGAAAGTGGTGTGGCATGAGATGGAATCACGAATGATAAATGGTTGGCGTAGAGAAGGGGAACTGACCGACTGGATACTGTACTGGGACTTGTGGCATGCCTTACATTTGCCACATGACACAAAGCCCGGGGTACCAATATCCGAGTCCTGGTGGAGACGAAAATGGCTCGGAACCAAACTGTCCCGCAGATTAGGGGGCCGTGAAAAGGTCACGTCAGGGACAGCAGGGATGATAGTGCTGAGTATGGGGTCCGCCTGCAGAATAGACCAGTTCTTACGCAGCACCTGTCTAATCTCGGGTATCTCCTTACAGAACTTGATGACCAACCTAACCGGTTCCTGAGCGGGTGGAACCACCTCTTCCGCCACCCTCTTAGGAGTGAGGAGTGTAGAGCGCTCCACACTATCCACTTTGGACAAAGTACGATGGGGCAAACCAGGCTTGTACCCCCGGCGTTTGAATTTATCCAATACCCTGTCCTTCTCCGAATCAAAGATGGTGGCCTCAGAGCAGTTGCGTTTGGTGCGTATCAATTCCCCATACGGAATACTGTTAACGCACGATCTAGGGTGGGAGGAGGAGGCATGTAGAATAGAATCACACGCAGTGGGTTTAGTATGTAATCTGTGGTGTAGAGCCCCATCCGAAACATAAATTTCCAAATCTAGAAACACAATTGATGAATCACAGATGAATACGTGAGGCCCAAGCAGTTTGAGTTCATAAAAGATATCAACTGTACCAATTCAGCATGTGAGCCCCGCCAGATCAATAAGACATCATCAATGTACCTTATATAGAGCACTTTGTGTTGGATGAATAATTGATGACAGTACAAATACAATTCCTCCCACCAACCCACAGTAAGATTCGCGAAAGTTGGAGCGATGGGAGAGCCCATCGCCGTGCCGCGAATCTGGTGGTACAGTAAATTGTCGAACAAAAACACATTCCTAGTTAGACAAAAATGCAAGAGGCACAGTAACATCTCCATGAACTGGGTATAACTGGCTGACAGAGAACTCAAAAAATACCGAACCGCCCTAAGCCCATCCTCATGTGTGATCATATTGTAAAGGGCCACTATATCCATGGTACATAGAAACCATCCCGGGGACCAGACCACCGTGTCCAATAACTGTATCACCTCTGTGGTGTCCTTAACATACGATGCCAATTTGAGTACATGGGGACGTATATGATGATCTAAAAATTGTGCAATATAATATATATATATATATATTATAACCAACTGCTCAAGGAAAATGAGCGGAGTGTGCCAAGCAACACTAAGTAAAGAGCACAGCTGGCAAGCGAGCAAGCAAGTGAGTATCCAATCTGCCCTTCACGCATATATATATATTTTTTTATGAAACTCCTGTCATTTTTCAAGCGTTGTGATTAGTTAAAACCATGCCAAGTGACATGGAGTATTTC